>JARQZK010001462.1:237500-255000 GCA_030704885.1 Cynegetis impunctata | reverse complement strand
TGCAATTGATATCAATCATTGTAAAGCCTGTTTCGGCTTCACAGAAGAATTGTTACAAATATAATAATTGTGTTGTTTATTTTTTATAGACTACCTGCAACTATGATATGAAAATACTAGCAAACAAAAAGTTGTAAAATTTTCTCCCATAAGCCTTTATTTCAGTGTATAAAAACAAAACTATATATTTGAACTATATATGCCGATAGTAATACATTTTACGGAATCTGAACCGATGGAAAAACACCTGTATGGGTCTGAAAATAATCATGAGATAATTGCCTTCTGGCTTTGAATGTCAGATACTTAAATTTTATACACAGACCAGCAGTAATTTGCAAGAATTGCTAGATTCAAAGACTCCTGACTTCTTTTCGCCTTCAGGAAAATACTGGTTATTCATTACTGACACACATAGGAAGGAAACGCCTAGGTAGGAATGGGGAAAATTGATCTATGTAACACAAAATCATTGATTTCCTATTGTGGACTCGTTCAATCAAAGCTCCGTTATTCATTCATTTAATTATTAATTTAATTTGGGGTTATGTTGCACTGCGACCTTAAGGTCTATTGTACCCCCTATCAGTGCTGTTTTCTGTACTACGGCATCAACCTAAAGCTCGCCTTCTAGTTCCAGAGTATTAATAAACTCCAATATCTGGAAAGGCCTCAAGGACGTTATGTCCTCAAGCCTACAAGTTTCTTTCGTTGGCAATAGTGAGACATTCTGTAGCCAGGTGAACAGGACTTTCCTCCTTCTTCCTTCTCTTCACAGAATCTACCCTCAGTTTCTGATAAACCTGTTCTCATCAATTGCTTCCTGAAGCGACAGTGTCCTGTGAGGAAGCCAGAGAAGAGATGTAATTTATTCTTACTGAAATCCAGATATCCTTTGGATCTTGCAGTTTTAAAGTTCTGAAGGAACTTTTTGGAGTGACCCATCCCTGGAAGATTCCACCAGAGTGTTCCTCTTTTGGTTTCCTCCTTCTACCGAAACTCTTTCTTATAGGTGGATTTTCCTATAACACAGAAAGATTCTGAGCCATTTAAGAGTTGAAACATGTTCTATAATTTCGATTATTTTCATCTGAAATATGTGTCAATTAAATACATAAAGGTGGAGAAGGAAGTGGTACATTATCTAAATGTGTAAAAGTTCTAATAGCTAATCTGAGATTGAAAATTGAAGTTTCTTTTATGCGCAACTCTATTATCTCAGAAGATGACATAAGGCTGTTGATTTAATCCTTGTAGTTAAATTGTTTAGCTCATTTTCTTCAAGATACCGTCGTTTCCTGCTTTTAAAGTACCTGTCCACCAGTCATGCACAGACAACAGACAAGTTGTATTTCACAGAGCAACAGATGGACAGGAGCTTCCACTTTCTTCATTCACAATCTTGCCTTTAAGGTAACTAACAATCCTACTTTGACTATATCTGACCAGTGATTATTGTCAAAGTACTTATTTTAATACTCAATTACTCACATTATTAAGGTAAATAAGTTATTGAGGTAGCTAGCAAGCATTTCATTCCCTAAAGTGACATTTAATTGAGCTCTCCGAAAAATTTTATGATTGACATTGGTCGTGCGTTATTTATGTCAATTGAAGTGAGTGAATAGTTATTAAGGTATCGAGGGTATCATAAGGATATTAACTCTTGGGGATGATGGTGTGTTTCCCGAGGACCTCTTCCCCTAGGGACGAACTTTGACCGAAGCTGTTATCCTTTTAATACTCATGGTACCTTCAACGGTTAGTGTTCGACTAAATATTTTTCAAAATATTTTTAATTTGAGAGAAATCTAATTAAAAGAAGATAAGGTAGGTACAAGCATTCATCTGAAGAATCAGTCATAACGTAATAGCGGTTACTAGGGTTGTAAGTTGTTTCTTGTCAATAAGACATTACATAAAAATAATTTTGCGATTCACACATAAAAATGTGCAAAGTAAAAAGAAATACCAATTTCCCCCAAGATATTTTATTGAAAATGCTAAAGCAGCTGATGCGCTTGTGCCAGCAAAAATTAGACAGATATACGAGGAAGAATATCTTGATTTCGAGGACTGGTTGACAAAACACTACATGTACCATGTCGACGAAACCTTTTCGATCTTATTATCAAGATTTGTTAGAGTCATATTCTCCAAATTCCCTTTGGACTAAGGTCTCAATGTTACTTACAGAACTAATAGTTCTTAAGAAAATAAGAAGCAATGAGAAGTTGATTTCTCTACAACAGTTTCTAAAGCAAATTGGGAAAACAGTCTAGTTTTTTCTGGCCTAACCGCATCAACAGCTTTTGCAGCTTTCACTAAAGTATCTTGAGGAAGATTGGTATTTTCTTCTACTTTAAAAATTTTCATTCGTGAATCACAAAATTATTTTTATGTGCTGTATATGTTTGAACAAAATAGATTTCCTTGGCCCTAGGGCATTATATTTCTAAACTGACACCCTAGGATAATATTTCGTAGGTGTTGAACTGAATTTGACATTTCATTATTTTTCAAATAATATACCAGTCGAATATTGACTCCACTAATCTGTAGATTCAAATAAGAAAACTTAATTTACCGACAAATATTTTTAATAGTGAGCAAGTAAGTTCAATTCCAATTCAGAAACCGAGGTTCGGTTCCATCTTCAACAGGTGCCTTTTGAAATAGCAGAGACAGTTTTTTTAGTTTTAGAATCTACGAAAATGAATTTTCGATCTTTAAAAACCGCTTGAAATTGAATTTCTCGTAAAGCCATATCGGTGAATTTAATCTCGAATACTGTTCAAAGAACAACAGGGTTATAAGTCGGCCGTTTCAAAGGCCTTACACATATGACAGATAAATACCATTAGATTCGTCTAACGAAGCGTTCAGGTCTTAAGGTATTATCCGGCTATCAGTCGCGTAACAGCGAGGGCTGTATGTTTCCGGTGGAACCGGATATGCGGATTTTATGCATCCTGAATGCTTACGTCGCCTGCAGATGGGGATGCTCTAATTGATTTCCTGGATAGAAGCGTGTGAGATGAGATTTGTGCCATTTTTGGTACATAATGTTGTTACAGAATATTTGAAGTTCTGCTTTACAGAGGAATGAAAATAAAATTGGTTCCAATGGTTTATATATATATATATATATATATATATATATATAAATATATATATATATATATATATATATATATATATATATATATATATATATCTATATATATATATAGATAAATATATATATAATTATATATATATATATATATATATATATATATATATATATATATATATATAATTATATATATATATATATATATATATATATATATATTGAATCTGGAGGGATAGGCAGGGGCATTGCTTTACGACTTAAGGCAGGTTTTATTTTTTTTTGTATTTATCTTTGATCGGTTCACACAGTATAATTACGATTGTACCGTTCGTTGTTCTGACACCTTCTCATGCTTACTGCTATCGGACTTGTCACAGATATAAAAGGATTTTCATTAAATATTAGAGAGAAAAGTGGAATATGTTGATGTAAAATCAAAATTTCATACCGAAATATAAGTTTTTGTTTAAAATATCCTTCTTAAGCCCTTGCGTACATCCCTCGGAATTAATATATTAAAATAGGTATCATAATCTGTCAAAACAACTTTCATTCATATACTATTTTTTTTTACGTCCGTGTGAGAGGAAAAATCTTTTATAGACTACCCTGAGAGTATCCTGCAGGCATTCTCAGGGTGTGTGAGACTCCGGATGTTGCTGGTTACTCACTAAAAAACCTCTCACACATTCCTTGGAGTAGTTCTTTATCCTGCCCTTACGGCGTCCCTTAACAAAAGAGATGAGCTGCAAGCGGCCTCTACAGTTCATGGGACCTGATGACTCGAAGTGACCCGAGCAACACTGCATTCTGCATTCTGCGCGTCAATATATCGGTCAGAGATCTGTATGCCGGAATAATTTCTGTCACATAATTAGCTCTCATTCCGCCTAGACAACCTATGATTAGTACGACCAACCTAACTTTATGCCCTGGGTATAGTGTCCTCAGCTCGAAAATAAAATCTCTGTATTTTTCCCTTTTCTGTTCTTCTTTCATCACCACATTATTTTCGACAGGTGACGAAAATTCGACAACAAACAATTCTCTGAGCTCTTTGTCCAGTAGGACTATATCTGGCTTTATTGCGTTGATCTGCCGAGTTCTTGGAAAAGCATAGTTCCAGTATATGCGAGCTCTATCGTTCTCAACAACCGCTTCAATTTCTAGTGGAACATAATATGGTAGCTCTGGTTCTTTGTCTATACCATAAACTTCTCTCAGATGGAAGTAGAGGATTCGGAGCGCCCCATTATGTCTTTCTATATACGATGGAGCATTATTATTATCACATATTAATAAGGGCAGAGGAAAAGGTCCCTATTATGCCCAAAAAGAAGAAATTACAAAATAATTGACCTACCAGCATATAAAAAAGAAATGAAAATAAAATTTCACTGCAACAGACCGAAATGATAAGAAAATTCAATATTATAAAATTTGTCCAGTCCCTTTTTAAATGTGTTTGTAGATGAAGCAGATACAATGGTTTTGTTGAGATTATTCCAGCTGTCGAAAATCCTATTTGGTAGGAAGTTCTGTCTCACCTAGCTGAAAAGTTCTCCTTCTTGAAGTTGAACTGCTGACCTCTGAGACGTTCGCGATTAATGGACATCACGTCGAGATTTCCAAAATTGAATTTTAATATTTTAAATGTAATGATCAGGTCACCACGGTGGCAGCGAAGTTCGAAGGATGTTAATTGAGCCATAGAAAGTCTTTCCTCGTAAGTGGGTCTTCTCAGTCCAAAGGGTATTCGAGTAGCCCTTTTCCAGAAGATCCCTATCGCGAGCCAAGTCAGGGTACCACGTTGGACCAGCGTACTCTAGAATTGGTCTCACTTAAGTGGTCTGGTTTCTACAGAACTACCGAAAAGAAATTCGCGAGAAACACCTCCAAATAAGATATAACTTCGAGTTCGCACGCTTACAGATTGAAGTAATATGATCGGACCAAGTTAAGGTACTGTTAACGATCAGTCCGAGGTCGTTGAAGGAAAACACCGAAAGTAATAGTTGACCATCAACAAGGTACGGTGCCAGTGGGTTGTTCTTTTCTATTTTGAGCACAATACACTTTTCAGTAATTTCGAGTAGAATCCTAATGAATTCAGTACTTTTCGATTCGATTTAGTAGCCTAGAATTCTCAATGAAAATCTAGTATTCTCAACCAATATACGCAATTTTGTTTTGTGGGCTCAGCTCTGTGTTCTGTGTTTTCCTTACTCTATTTGTTTTTTGACGTTTCGTTTAGACATTTTAGAATAAACCAACAAATTATATAACTTTCATTCGAATTCCGCCGCTTATCCCACCCACGAAAGAGCAGCTGATATTCTCGAGGCTTAATAATACTATTCCCTGATGCGTCTCACCAATTATTGTTCGAGAGGAAATAATTAACCAAATTTTAACCTGGCTCCCGGGCTATTAATTCTACGTCTTACAATCCATTTTCTCTGATTTCGAGAGTTTCGATCACAGATGCGACCTAGATTTCGATAGAAAAAAACAAGGTCCAAAAGAGTGCTTCCGAATTTATCATTATCGTTCGAATAGAAATAATTGACCAACTTTTTACCAGGCTCCCGGACTATTCGTCTATAATACTAAACTGACATATTCCGCCGACGCTTGAGAAAACTGAAAGCACTGTCAACTTATAATCCCCTAATTTATCAGCTAATTCTAGAAGCTATTCATCATGTTGATGGACAATGCCTGTAAGTTATGGGAGGCCGAGGCAATAAATCATGCTACATCAAACATGACCACCAATCAAGATTTTAACACTATAACCCGCTAACGACCCCATATTATGGATTGAAAATAAAAGATATTAATGGCCCCATTTACCGAATTTTCTCAGGCCGGACGATTTAATCGAATTTCCTACATAACAATAACTTTCGGAATTTTATTGTGTTCTACTTTTAAAGTTAATACGGGGGAAAGTTTTGATAGCGTTAGCTGAAATTTGACGTCACGTGAAACAACAGTATTCCCACGGGCACAGAGTGTTATTGTTTTCTGTCAGATGGCTCTTTTTATTAAGACTAGAAGGATATGAAACTACGAAAAATTTTTTTGTCGTATTTTCCCATGAAATACATATAGGAGAGGTGGAATGAAAGTAAAGATACAGTTCTACCGGAGGAACGTTGAAGAAAATTTTTGTTGCTGTTGCGTTTTTCCGAAAATGTTCCAAAATATTCCTTAACCCTTTCAGGGCAACTGGTTAGCTAGGAAGACCACAGTTTGTTAGTCATGAGTAAAACTGCTCGTTGGCTATTTCAGTATACCAGTGTGTTTTGTGGGTTGTCTAACATAGCAAAATTTGACGTGTTCATCGAAGACAGACCGAAACGAGTCGAAGCGCGTATAACGTGCATTAGTTCACTATAGTTGGACACTACTTAGAGGATCTGCTGAAGCTGTGTGAATTTAATATTTTTATTCATGAATGGTGGAAAAATGGCTCCAAAGTTATTTACTTATATCTTACTTATACATTTTCATGAATATATTGAACGTAAATGTTTCCTTTCTTTCGAAATTACTAATTTTTTGGGGTCTCCTGAAGTGACCACTGGGCACTTACGTAATAGTGTTATCTTATTTTAGTTCTGAGGAAGCAAGTTTGGAGTACCTACCTACTGAATAGGGTTGCCAATTTTCGAAAGGACCAACCCGGGAGATTTTTTTAAGGAGTTTAGTAGGGAGGGGGTTGAAGAAAATGTCAATCATTTATTTATTTTTAATTTATATATACTCTGCTCCTAATATTTGACAGTTTTTTTACCACAAAATCATAATCATTAAAAATCGAAGTTTGATTAGTAGAGCGCGGTTGCGTATAATTTTAAAAAAACTGGGGAAATTAGCCACCCCGGGAAGTCGGGAGGTTGACCATTATTACCGGAGTCATCCGGGCAATCCGGGAGGGTTAGGAACCCAATAACTGAGTATTTAGAAAATCTACCTGCAGATGACTTGTACGATTTGTAAGAAATGTTCAGCGTGCAAAGTAGAATTGTGTTTGAAACATGACAAAAACTGTTTCATGTTATATTACGCAAAATAGGTTATATTGTTTGGCTATATGTTCCTACTGGTTATGTGGAGTGACCACATCCTGCAGGATAATCCTTGTGTTTTTTTATCTTGAAATTTGTTTTATTTTCTTCAAGTATCTCTAATAAACCATTATCAAACCATACATAATATTTTTTCCACAAAAAAATAATTTGGGCCGGAAAGGGAGGAAACAAATCCTCAGAAAACAGCCAGTGAGAATTTGAATTAATTACTATATAATATCAATATAGATGAACCTCTCTTCCTGAGTACAAAGGGCTGCAGCATTAGAGGCGAGTAGGAATTAATTTCCTGCCGGTAATATATATTCCTTTCCTGAATATGGGACTAAATTGAGGTAATGGAGCACTCACCATGAGGTTCAGAAATTTGATACATCGATGTCATTACTTAATTCAATGTTGGATTCATCATACAAATTTCTGAAAATCAAACATGAAGAAAATAGCAAAATATGATAGTTAACTTGATAGGTATATTTAAAATATTGAAATTTTCGCATTCTGCCCCGCATGTGGGGCGGAATGAGTATTAGTTGATACGGTGAGTTGATAGTTGCAGATAATACAGTTTTAAAAAAATATTTATCAGATGTTTCCTATCTAGGTGTTGCAAAATTATGATAAAAATAGGTTAATATTGGTAAATTAAAAATATTTTCTACAATATATGTTCTCTGCTAAGTGACACACAGTTCACACACAAAAACCCAGTTCTCCATTTATCACTGTAGATATTGCCTGCTCCATAGCGTCAAGGGACCACTCCTGCCTATTGGTTTTTCTAATATAGTTACGAATCATCTGAAATTAACAAAAAGCACAGTCAAAACTAGACCTGAAGGGGCAGAATGGGACACGTCTTATTCTGCCCCGTCTCATTCCGCCCCAGACGCACGGTTTGTTTAAACATAAAATTGTGAGGTTATGCAATGGTCTTTTGTGGCTATGTGTACGTTATTCTAAAAAACATTCATGAGTTTGTATACCATCCAATTTTCAATCAAATGCAATTGATAGAAAATGACTTACTTTAGAATAAAAACACACGACATCTATAAAATGACTTAAGAAAATAAGGAAATTGTGAGAACACAACATACACTGTTTAAATTATCCGTGACGTCTAGCTCGGACAAACGATTGATACAGTCGATGTTCTTCCACCGAGTGCAATGAGTTTTAGTGCATTATAGACATCTGAAAATAAGAATGCAGCGCCAATGTGGCCATTCGTAAAACTATAAATATTGACATTGGAATATTTATGTTGTATTTGTTGTGTGTTTATCTGTGTTTTTGAAATATAATTTTACCATAAATATAAAGACTTTTCAGGCTTCTTTAGTGAACAAGTGTGTTACTGTGTATGTATTCTCATTGCTATTCAGCGGTAGGTGATTATCATCATTTGTTTTGTAGACAAATTGAGAGAAATCTTAGGTTAGATCATGAGATGAATATCTTAATTCTCTGATTGACTCGTTCAATATGTACTCTAGCAGCTGCTATTTTGGCATTCAACAATGCTTCTTCTGTAGTCAACTGTTTTTGTCTTTCAAAAATGGTGGCCTGATCAACTTTATTTTAAACTGTTGACAAATATCATCTATCAAGAAACCTTTGTCCACCATAATAGCATCCTGTGAGCTTTCCAACTTTAAAATTAAGTCACTTTGTTGGAAAAACGTTTTATCAAATGCTCTTCCCCCATATGGTTCACTAATATAAGTAATTAAACTTCCAGGAGAAACACCTGTCATGAATTTCACTGTGTTATTAGATTTATACTGAGAGTAAAACCTGATCCTGCAGAAAAGGTACTTTGGTTTCTATATAAAAATTTCTGTACAGTCTAAGATGATTCGAGTATTTTGAAAACTTTCAAAACATTTTGGCATGTTTTTCTGTATTTCAGAATATTCTGGGAATCTTATGACACAACTTAGAACTCTACCCATAATGGGTAGCATTTCATAAATATATTTTTGGCACAATTCTTGTGAAATGCCAAATAAAATAGATAAGGTCACATTTCAATTTTGTCAATACTAAAACAATACGTTGTTTGATTGTTAATCTATGTGACCGTTGATCACTGTAAACAGATTGTACTGCTTTTACTATTGTATCTAATAGTTTCATATTATTGAGACCAGTGAAACTGTTTAGAGCACTATCTGTAGTTATCAGATCACACAAAGTAGACACTTAAGGAGTATTCCTTTATCCCTTCTACACAAACACGATATTTATCACCAGCTGGAGGAAAAGCATGGAAATTCACATTTGAACATTTCTTTTCCCAGGAAGAACACTGAGGAACTGAACAATAACGATTCGAGCGAATCATATCTTTCAAAATGATTGCAAATAATAAATATTTGTAAAAAACACACAAAAACAAACACAAAACAAAGGAGAACGTAAGAACTATGTCAAGATTTTTAGTTATTCTGATTGTCACCAGGCAGCGTAGCGCTTATTTTGATTCGTCTATTATGCTCCGAGATATCAATACTTCTCATTCCGCCTCGCCGGTCCATTCCGCCCCGTCTTCCCCTACTTTTAGAATCTCACTATGCAAGTTAATTTCAAAAAATGAATTATCCAGAATACATCAAATGAGTTGGAGAATTAGTCGTTTTGAATGCTGATAATTTATAGATAAGTTTTCGGAAAAATATTGTGAAAAATTATATGAAATATTATATAAAATGGAAATTTAAAAAGGATGCGTAAGCACAGAGCACCATCACTGACGGAGTATTTTCATTAATTCCTGTTTTTTTTACATATCTACTGACAATAAACCTCATAATCAAATTTGAAAGTGCTTTGAAGGTGTAGAGGCCTCGGTAGACCAGCGGTAAGGTAAACCGAGGATTGTGGGTTCGAGTCCCACCTTGCTGGCTGTTGGGTGTTGTGTAGGTCTGGAATTTAGTGGTTCTATATATATAATTAAATTGTTGGGTACAATTTACTGCCGTTCGGAAACGGCGTAAAACTGTAGGTCCCTCGAGTTAAAAAAAAAAAGGTGAATAATAATTTTTTTTCATGAAACTTCAGAAACCACGAATAAGAATGAAATCTCTATATTGAAATGTTGGAACTCATACCACTTGCCAAATTTTAATCTGCTAACTCAATCTGCATTTGGCGCGGTTGAGAAAGAGAGTAGAAATCAAAAAAAGGTTTTAAACCAACCTAAACTCAATGTACTTACGTATAAAAATTCAACACTCTAGTTCAATTTACGGAAGCTGTGGAGTTCGGTAATTTTTCAATACCAACGAAAAAAAAATCTACGTAAAAATGGCGGGGGTTGGAAAAATTTAACTAAATTCTGACATTTTCGTTCTGCAACGAAAACAATCCCAGGTAACAAATTTCAGATTATTTGACTCAAAGGAAGCCGCTGAATATGCCGATAGGTACCGAAAAAATTTTTTTAAAAAAATATATATACAGGGTTGGGATAAAGTATGGAACCAAGTAAATATTTTTTGAACGAAAAGGACAATATAAATTTTGCAGATAAGTGCAATGGCGCAAAATGCATCTGATGTAAAATTTTTTGTTGATAATATACTTCCGGTTAAACCGGAAATGACCTTAACTTTTTTATTTTATCTGGGAACTCCTGTATATTTTTGCAGATGTTGAAAGAGCTTGAGATTTCGAATTACATACTGGGTTTAGTGTAAAAAATCTGTATACACGAGGAATTATCGCACGTTTCAACTTCTTTTGAGTTTTTTAAATTACCGTAAAAAAACCTTCAGATAAACAAATTGATGTTGTGTGTAATAATAAATATCAAATGCATTTTGCGCCATTACACTCACCTGCAAAATTTCATAAATATTGTCTTTTTCGTTCAAAAGATATTCACTTGGTTCCGTACTTTAATATTAATATTATATATATATATATATATATATATATATATATATATATATATATATATATATATATTTATATATATATATATATATATATATTTATATATATATATAAATATATATATATATATATATATATATATATATATATATATTTATATATATATATATATATATATACTCAGCTACCCTGACTGTTGACTTCCGATACGGTGCAATCGTAAATAATTATGTTCATGTTAACCACAAAAAAAAATCTACGTAAGAATGGCGGGGGTTGGAAAAATTTAACAAAATTTTTCCAGTTTCGTTCTGCAACGAAAACGATCTCAGGTACCAAATTGCAGATTATTTAACTCAATAGGAGCCGCTGAATATGCCAATATGTACCGAAAAAGAAAAAAAAATAAAAAAAAAGCTACCCTGACTGTTTACTTCCGACACGGTGCAATCGTAAATAATTATGTTCATGTTAGGGGACATAATTTTTTCAGAAAGGCATAGCAACAAAAATGTTGAGTAACACTGATTAAAACCTTTCAGAACTAACAACATATTATATCAAACAGATGGACATACAATTAAACCACAAATCTTCAATTCTTCTCCTCCAGTCTAAAATCGTGTCTCACAGAGAAATCGATATCTCCCGTAGTGGACCTCCAACCCGTGCGTCCACTTATAATGAACCTTTTTCAGAAAAAGAATCATTCCAACCAAACTACCGTCAAAACCATGATATACGGACCTCTTTTTCGCGAATATTTCTCTCAATTCCATTCCCTCGATTTCGAACGTTGCCTGAGTTACGACCACAGTGTCTTCTGGACCCGTAATTGGACAGTGATATATATCTGGGTGATAATTCACATCCAGCATCGTTGAAAACCATGCCCCCATTGTTTCGATAACAAAGACTCGACTAAACGTACGCAACTTGGTTGAAACTACATTAAACATATGCTCAATTATAACATCGAAAGGGAACAGAGATTGAATTTTTTCATAGTATGCTATGGAGCCTCGGGACATTTTCCGCGGTTCACCATGATTGAGGATTTTATTTTTAACGTTATGGATATACTTCCATGCGAATCAAAATGCAAAATGATTTTTTCTGCTATCTTGTGAAGTTCAATTTTGTATACCGATACGGGGAGTATGAATCTATTTTTATTTAAAAGTAATTGCAGTTTACTACTTAAGAAATGATTTACATAATTAGCCTGCGGTATGAAAATTTTATGAGGAGTAAAATCGAGCGTTAGCTTAAAGTGAAATGTTACGTTTCTTTGCGCAACGTATTATGCGCATCTTCCACTTCGAGATTATTAGTATACCGCCGCATGTATTAGGGTATACTGGCAACAGTTGATGCATGAATAGGTATTTATATCCAGTGATACTTATATTTGTGCACAAACAAAATTATCAAATTAGTGAAGTTAATAAAATATTGAAAGATATACAAAAAAACTGATTTGAATGACAATGAATAACGAAGAAGAAGAATCTGAAAAACACGTGGATGCGGTTTATTCTATTATTATTATTGAATGAACTAACGAACAGTTGTCTGTTTTTCAATGTATATATGTATCAATTTTTAATTGATTTCATATATCTTTTATATTTTATAATATAAATTATGTTCATAACTTTATAAAGAAATAAAAATTTATTTTTTCACAGGTTGAAATAAAAATCTATTGAGTAAACGTGTTTCGTCATTACATTGACTTCATCTCGTACTAAACTATGGCATTACCAAACAATCTATTTATACGAAAATTGAACATAACAAAAGGGTTTCTGAGAAACTAAATAACAATAAGCAATTCACTCAGAATTATTAGTAGATACATTGAACAGATTAAGGAGAGGAGAAGGGTTTACTTCAATCTGGTCGTTAATTAGGTTTCCGGAATTTTTTATATTTATTGATGTATAGGGATTCCTTATTTTATGGATAGGTACTATTTTCTAATTGTAATATATTTTTTCTCCGATCGTGGGAAAAGTGACACTATTTTGACCTGTTTTCTATGCGAAAAGCTCAACATTCCAGAATAGTGGTCAGTTGCTAAGCAATTAGAAAATAACAGTGCGGTAATATTCTTACCGCACTGCTGTAGCGTGCGGTAATGTAACAAATGGATTATTACATTAAAATGAAACAAAGTATGGTTTTAATTTTTATAATTGTTCTTAATATTTACATTTTTTGTATCCTGTAGCTTGACGTTTTAAAACTGCTCTCAGTTTTTGGTACTGGGCAATATTAATATTATTTTTAACAGACAAAGTTGATCGAAGCATGGAATAATGTGCCCACAACGTCGAAGATTTCATTGTTTTAGCCAATTCAGCAACATACGCCATCAGTACATTCTCAGAAAAGGATACACTGTTGTTTTTTCTACAAAAATTCATGAAGCGTTGGTACGCAAGTTCATACTTCTCTCTGGATTTCGCCGGAAGTAAATTAAGTGAAGCCACGTTCGCCGCTTCTACTAGTTCAGGAGCCGTGCAAGACAACAAATAATCACTATCAGTGTTCATGTTTACTAATTCTTTTTTTAATTCCTTATAAAATACAACGAATCAAACAGAACCAGCTTTAAAATTATTTTACTTTTGTCATAACAGAGTAATTTCCATAGTTATTACTTCTATATTTCAATATGAACATAGAGAAACCTATTTAAACTTACTTGATTACATCTTGGATGAAATATTTTTTAATTAATTAATTTTTTAAATGTAAATCAACGATCGAAGAAAAAATAGTATGTATAATTCGTGGGAAAAGCATATTCCCAAACTCCTGTGTTACCAGACTCGTCGCTACGCTCCTCGTCTGGTAATTATCACAGTCGTTTGGGAATATTATGCTTTTCCCACTAATTATACAATATACTATTAATTGTGATTGAAGGTATGGTTTTCTTGAATAAAAAGGCAAGCAAAATTAGAGTCAGTTTTCTGCTTAATATAGCTACGTTGGTGTTCGTGTATTCGAGTTTTGAAGTTTCTAATTGTACGTCCTATATAGAATTTTTCACAATCGTTACAGTCGAGTCTATAAACACCAGTTTGTTTATCTCTATGAATTTGAATTTTTGATTTGCTGTTTTTAATCAATTTTCCAATACTTTTGTTGGTTCTATATGAAATTTTGAAATTTTGTTTATGAAAAAACAATTTTAGGTTTTCGGAAGGTTTGCCAAGTACGTTAAACCGTTAAATACTCTACTTTTCTTGGGTATAAGTGGGTAAACTTCTGAAATTGCCATTTTGTATTTTTTACTCTGAATGAGGCTGTCAATCACGCTAATTATGCGTGCTATCTTATTCAAGAAAACCATACCTTTAATCACAATTATAATATATTACAATTAGAAAATAGTATCCATGAAACCAACTGTTGGGAATCCGTATACATCAATAAATATAAAAAATTCCGGAAACCTAGTTTACGACTACATTGAAGTAAACCCTTCTCTTCTCCATAATCTGTTCAATGTAGGTACCTACTGATAGCTCTAAATGAATTGCTTATTGCTATTTAGTTTCTCTAGGAACGCCTCTGTTATATTCAATTTTCGTATAAATAGATTGTTCTTTAATACCATAGTTTAGTACGAGATGAAGTCAATGTTATTACGAAACGCGTTTCCTCAATTTATATTTCAACCTGTGAAAAGTTAGTTTTTCATTTCTTTATAAAGTTATGAACAAAATATATATTATAAAATATAAAAGATATATGAAATCAATTAAAAATTAATACATATATACATTGAATAACAGACAACTGTTCGTTAATTCAATTGATAATAATAATAAAATAAACAGCATCCACGTGTTTTTCAGATTCTTTTTCTTCGTTATCCATTGTCATTCGAATCAGTTTTTTTTATATCTTTCATTATTTTATTAACTTCACTCACTTAATTATTTTATTTATTGTGCACAAATATAAGTATCATATAAGTTAGTTTTTTATTTCTTTATAAAGTTATGAATATGAACTTCCAGCAAGTAAATGCCAACTCAATTCAATATATCATGTTATCAAAATTATTGTTTGAGTATACGCCGCATATATTAGGGTATACTGGCAACAATTGATGCATGTATAGGTAAATAATACAACACATATGCACAATAAACAAAATTTTTAAGTGATTGAAGTTAATAAAATATTGAGAGAAATAAAAAAACTGGAGCTGACACATACAATTTTTTTAATTTTCTAATTTTTATCAAGGTTTCCTATTAATGCGTGGTTCTTCAATAGGTACACGATGCAATTCGCATGTTTTTGTTTTTCAATAAATTAAATTATTTTCTAATTAATAAATTAATATTTCGAGTTAATTGTGATTCTTCAAACTATAATGTATTCCGTTCGAATTGCATATCGATGCGAAAAGTACGACTTTAGTGACGGAGTTTTCCTGCCCACGTGTTTTTCTTTATGTCTTATATATTGAAGACGAAAATTCTTGTGCTGAACAGATGAAGCTAGTTTCATGAGATCTAAAGACGAGGAATTCCCATTCATCCTTCTTCAAGGGATAATGTTAGAATATTCGATATCGGTGCCACACACGATGGAAACACTCGACTGTTTGTGTCCCGCCTATCGACCGAGTGGGTAACAACATCGAGTTCATATAACCACCTCGTAGTTTGTAAGAAAAGCACAATTTCATGCCACTAAATCATAGCGTTGTCCATCGGAAACCATTAGGTTTCACGCGTTTCAGTATCCTCTATTCCATAATTTTTGTTGTTGAAATAGTATATTTGACCACCTCGTGATATTTCAGTTACGAGTATATGCATTCCATATATGAGTTCTATTACAAATGTTTATTGTTGATAACAAAATTCATGTATAACTATTCTTTATTTCTATATGATATATGCATTTTACAATCGTTAATTTCGAGAATTTATAGCTAGGAAACACTGAAACTAGGTCTGTACATTTACGATAATCACGATTGTCACATATAACATGAAAATTACAGCCATTTGTATTTGATTATATGCATATAGAACCATTTATGTATATTAGACTCTCCGTAATAACTGTCGTTTCAAATAATCTGTTATGTACGTATATATATATATATATATATATATATATATATATATATATATATATATATATATATATATATATATATATATATAAATATACAGGGTTGGGATAAAGTATGGAACCAAGTAAATATCTTTTTAACGAAAAAGACAATATTAATGAAATTTTGGCAGGTAAATTCAATGACACAAAATATATCTGATGTTTATTACTCACTACATAAGCATACACAGAACATACGTTTGTTTATCTGAACTTTTTTTTACGGTAAAAAACTCGTAAGAAGTTGAAACGTGCGATAATTCCTAATATACAGATTTTTTACACTAAATCCAGTATGAAGGAATTCGAAATCCCAAGCTCTTTCAACATCTGCAAAGATATACAGGAAGTCCCGTATAAATTAAAAAAGTTGAGGATATTTCCGGTTCAACCGGAAGTATATTATCAACAAAAAATTGTACATCAGATGCATTTCGCGCCATTGCACTTACCTGCAAAACTTCATAAATATTGTCCCTTTCATTCAAAAAATATTTACTTGGTTCCATACTTTATCTCAACCCTGTATGTATATATATATATATATATATATATATATATATATATATATATATATATATATATATATATATATATATATATATATATATATATATATATATGTATTTATATGTATATATATATATTATATATATATATATATATGTATATATATATATATATATATATATATATATATATATAGAGGATAGGAATTCGTTGCTGACCAGTATGAAGTAAAACGTAAATATTGGGGAATGCAGCTGGTACAATGAAAAACTCTTTAAAGTTGATCCAAGCTTTCGGAAATTTTATTGATTATTTCCATCTTCAGGGATTCTAAAAAAGTTTAAAAACAGTAGTAACAGTTGCAACTTATTGTAGTTTTGGGCTCTTACATCTTTGGTGAGGATGAGTACAAGGATGTTAAACATTTTTTTAAAAACCATTACTACCATCACACATATACAGTGACATCAGCAAAACATACATTGACGCAAATTGGAAAAAATCTTACACACTCAGTAGTGAAATTATAGTTGTCACACATCCAAATTAACTTAAAAACTTCTAAAAATCATTTATATCATGTCAACTAAGTAAGAGTGAACTAGGACAAACGGTTAACGTATTTTGCAGGTTAGGAATAAATTCAAACATCGAACCTCATTTATCTCTGTCAACAATGCTCGATTGACACGTTCCATGTTCTAAGTAGGTT
>JARQZK010001462.1:207500-232500 GCA_030704885.1 Cynegetis impunctata | reverse complement strand
TGTTCAGAATCATTTTCCACGTCTCTTCATACATCTTTCTGCCACGCTCTTACCCAAAGTTTGAAGTTACCAAAATTTCCACTGAATTAACATGAATTTCGACAGTTTTGCGACTCAAAAACAACTCCAGAAACCAAGTCTTAGCTCATTTGGTGTGATGGGCGTTGCTAAGGATTATTATGAAATTTATTTGGAGAAAAAATATCAGACATCAAAATCGGATAGGTATTGAAAGGTATATTTCGGAAAAATTATGATAAAACTGATCAATTTGAAAATTTGTGAAATTAAATTGAAAACCATGCTTTGATAGCAAACCGAAACGAAAACTAGAATATTATTCATTTTATTGAAGAAAAATAAATTAGCGAATTGCATCGCTTTCTGGAAAACAAAAAAAAATATATATATATATATATATATATATATATATATATATATATATATATATATATATATATATATTGTATATATATATATATATATATATATATATATATATATATATATATATATATATATATATAATTATATAATATATATATATATATATATATATATATATATATATATATATATATATATATATATACTTATAATCGTGATCCAGGAGGTCAAAAACTGATGTAAACTGCAATATTCTCCTATTTTCGGGAAAAACACGACTACAAATGAAACATGCACTTATAACATAATTTTTCAATTGCTATTTGTTGCATTCAGTGTAAAGTTCAGTAAGTTGAACAACATAAAATGGTAATAATATAAAGAACCTTTGGTAGGACATCGCAGGTTCTAGTTCCGGTAACTCGAAATTTCCATGATTTGCTGATTGCAACGACACTGTAAATCGTTTGTTCCATACTCCTTCTATTATTCCTTTAGATTAATAGCGTATTAAATCAAATTGCACCAAATAGAATCACAGTGTTCCATTCTCTAGATTCACTCGATCGGGTAGAAGTTTAATATTCGAAAATTATACTTCATTGACGTTGCATTTTGCATAAGTAAATTATGAGTATATTGGTAAATTGAATTTCACAAAGCGAAAACACACAAGGCATTTTAATAGATTTATTGATTCTCAATGAAGTTTAATGAATGCATAAAGCAAACTTTCAGCTATGCGTATAAATAAGTTATTTTCTTTCAATGAAGTAGGGACACAATGAAATTTCTTAGTTCTGTGTTATTAGATATATTGGAGGGAAATCCAACAGAATAACACATAGCAGGATTGTAGATCACGATTCAAGTCTCATGGTTATATATCCTGACAAAGTACTCAGCATTTCCTCAAAAAATGCACATAAAAGTATGTTTTTGATTCCTATGGTGGAGCCAAAGATTTATTGGACAATTCCATCAATTTTGTTTCATCTATATCTCAATAACCTAATTCAACTAATTTTAGTAATAGCTAAATCAACTATTTCAAAATATTCATGATAAATTGTTATTATGCCGGAGTGTTTTTTCTAAGACAGGTTGAAATCATGCTACACCAAAAATGTATATTTGGAAGAATTTCCTGCCCTAAAGAAGGATCAGGCATCAAAGTATGGAACACCATTTGAAAGATCTGGTTAAGACCTATTCAACGGTGTGTATGAAGTATTGCTGCTAAGAGACACACGGATTAGATTAATCATGTTGCTGTTTTTTTCGAGAATATTTTGCTGAAGCTTCATGCTCAAAATCAGATATTCATATCGCTTTGACGTTATATCTTGTACAAGTAAATTATGAAGATATTGGTTGATTGCATTTCACTTAGAACACGTAAGTTAATCCTCAAATTTCATTTTTGTAATCCATTTGAGTCAACATATTATGGTGAAAAAGTAATGTTCTAATTTTTAACGAATATATTCAACTCAAACTTTAAAATATCGATTATATTAAAGAGAAAAAGGACAACTTTTTTTTTTTGAAAATCAGTGCCAAAAGCTCTGGCCTCGAGATAAAATATTATAAGTATTCAACATTATACTATTTTTCCATTTGTTTTTTCTTAATATTAATTCACAGATAACTAAGGTATACTTGACAACTAATTGCAAAAATATCACATTTGACTTTATTCAATTTCCAAAAAAATTATTAGGTTTTTAAGGAATACATTGTAGTTTCTTATCAATCTTAGATTTTCTGGTGAAGAATTATAAAGTTTAAACGCACATTGTACTGGGCTATAAAGCCCCAGATTTATCCTATTAGAGTTTACATATACTTTATTTATGTTACGCGTATTATGGCTATGTATTTCGTTGGTAAATGTTATATTTGTATTACTCTTTTGTTTTCGTAAAATTATTTTATGCATAAGTTTACCTTGCTCAAGCATCAATATCTTGTCCAACCTACAGAGACACAGTTCACTGTATAGGGTATCTGTACTTGTAAGTATATCATAATTGAATAAAATTTTTAGGACTTTGTTCTGTAAAATTTTAATTTCATTAAATCTAGTTGAACAACACGTACCCCACACAGGCAGTAGGAAGCTCAAATTGGACAGAAAGAAGGCATTATAGACGTTCATTTTTGTTTTAACTGATAGGTAATTTCGAGATTTACAGATAATGGGAATCATTGGAATAATTTTATCTTTAATTTTGTTCGAATGGTTCTGCCAATTAAGCGATTCATCGATAATTAACCCAAGATATCTGATTTCGGTAACCCTTTTGTTGTATTGTTGATTATAACATTTACTCTATCGATCCGCTTATTTTTTTGCTTGAAGAGCATATATTTAGTTCTGTCAGCATTGATTCTCAGGTTATTGCAGAAGAGCCAGTTAAGATATAAGTCGAGATCTTCATTAACTTCTTGTATAAGTTTATTCACTTTTTCTCCCGTGCATACTAATGCTGTGTCATCGGCAAAGGCAAAATATTGGGCTTTAAGGTTTGCACATTCAAGGCTTGAAACAAATAAGGAATATAAAAGAGGGCCAAGGACAGAGCCTTGCGAAACTCCATAGGAATTTGTTAGCAAATCACTATTCACATTGTTTAATTTCACATATTGTTATCTATTACTCAAATATGATTTAATAAGCGTAAACATAGGTCCCCCAAAGCCTATGATAGAAAGTTTTTTAAGCAATATGGCTATACTGACCACATCAAACTCCTTGCTTAAATCGACAAAAACAGCTATAACAATTTTCTTTTCATCTAACGCCTTACAGATGTAGTTGACAACATCAAAAGTAGCGCCCCTATTTTTAAAAAACCCATATTAGAACTTATCAAATGAAACATTGTCATTTATGAAAGATGTCATCCTTTTTTTATAACTTTTTCGATTACTTTAGAAAAAACGCTTATAACTGATATCGGCCTATAATTACTCATACACTTTGGATCGCCCGACTTCTAAATTGGAGATACCCTGCTCTTTTTCAGTTCTTGTGGAAAGTACCTTGTTTATTAACATTGTTAACGTTTTTAAAATAAATTCCCGTAAATTTATAATATCAAAAACAGTTACTTCATCATACCCCGGTGCAGAATAATGTTTGAGTTCCGATATGGTTTCATCAATTTCAACCTCGTTTGTGAGTTCATACTCATTACCTCATTACATTTGATCTCTTCAAACTGTCCATTTAACTACATAATATGTTCATGATTTCATCTTCATATTTTCATACAGCAACATAAGAACATTAATAGAAACTAGTCAAAAGCACATACGAGTATAGCACTATTCTTTTATAATTCATTTCAAAATTTTTTGTATAGTAAAACTGATCAATTTTCAAAGATCATAACTGCTCCAGCATATCAGTTCACCACTTTATCTAGAGGTCCTGAATATCATGCTAACTGTTATAGCTTTAACTTGCGCAATTAAGCGCAATGGCATATGAGATCTTGTTAGTGCGATCATTTCGAAGGACGTTTCAATTTATGGACGATCACATTACTAACAAATATGATTTTTTGAAGGTGAGATTGAGATAGAGCAAATATCATACTCTTGTAAATAAAGATTACAGAAGATTTTCACGAAATCTACTCGAGCTTGTTTGAGTTGAAGGGCGAGCATTAACCTTACAAAGCATTAATAATGTCAATAATACCGAACTGTCTAATCTGAAAGGAGCGCAAGAGCGTTCATGGGTGTTAGGCCATCAGAAATGATGTTTCCTGCGTTTTGAAGACAGAAAATCAATATCTCCAAGTTTTCTCTATGATGGCGGTAAATATTTTGATTGATTGTTTCCTTGTCAGTAAACGATTATTTGTTGAGTATATTGTACGTAGAAAACTAAGTTTCATCGAACCTCATTCAGTCCAATATCAGCAGTCATGTCTTCTAATATAAGATGATAAGGGAAACTCACGTAATGTAGGTACCTACTGAAGAGATTCATATTTATTTGATTTGAGGATTTGCCTTCAGAAAGCCATTACAGGTAATTTCCACTATGTTCAAATTTTTCCTATTTGAGAACAATTGAATGTTGTTTATATGATTCATGGCTAGTTAGATATTATGATGGTGTTGAAAAAATTAAATCCGCATTTGAAGTTTTTCTACTAGGGAAAAGGATGAATTGCGGATCTTCTCGAAAATGAGAATTTGGGTTATTTGTGCTTGATATAATACATTTAACTACATTGTATAGTGATTCTATTCATCTAACATGCAACAGGAATCCAACCAAAACAAATAATTCAACAAACTCAAGCAAAAACAAACCATCTTACCACTTCTTCACATAGTAGATTAACTTCAAATGCAGATTTGATTTTTTCAACATCATCCACCTATTCAGAACATTCAACCAACCCCAATTCACATAAACAGTTTTCATTTTTTCTAGAATAGTTATTGTGTGTGACATTGCTCGAATAACACTATCTTCGACAATAAACTATTTCGACGAATTGTAGTCCATATAGGTCGCACTAAGCAAATCGCAAAAAATACCAAGACTCACCCTTTCTAGTGTTCTTCGACTTGTAGATCTCTTCTTTAGGGATACCCCGAGTTGAGCACACCACTTTAGTCTGTAATTAATTGCACTCCGCTCAATCGATCACTAAATTATATGAATAGGTATGTATATCGAAACGATGTTAACAATGCGAAATCTCGAACAACAGTGGCTGTGATCTGGCAAGCTTTGCGTTGCATTGCGACCAACAAAAAATGTAACAACAAAAAAAGAAAGATAAATATTCTCCACATTTTTTACCGAATCTAGCTCGTTTCAGTGAAAACCGAACAGTTATAGTTTTGAACATCGTAATTAAGTGTAATGTCTTTTTAAAGACAAATCTTCAAATAAAATGATTAAAAACCCGCTTTGTACATTACGTAGGTGGGAGTTTCTGTCTTTCATATTACATAAAAAGAACAAGAGAAATTCTTCAATAGTTTTAAAAGATATCAAACAACTTTCCAAGGGAGCTGGTTTTATGTATTCTTTGAAGCGAATTCTACATTCACAAGTCAACGGTAAATTATAGAAAACGTCAACTCACCCCGACTTAAATTGTGCATACAGATGTTTCGATCTTATTAGATCTTATCAGTGCAGGTTATTTGACTCGGAGTTAATTAACAAATTTCTAAGTGTTCCACAATACAAATCTCAGGCGGTCTTCTATCTGGATAACAACCAGAGCGCCCTCCTGTAAGGATATTGGAAATCAACAATTCGTATACGTCACAGTTGCAGAGAAGACATTTCATGTCAGGAAGTCTGTATTATTGCGACGAGATTCTCCATTTTTGATCTGAGCGGGGAATAATTCAGTTGGGAGATTCCTTTGAAATGACTCTTGTTTTCTCAAATATTAGGACAGCCTCTCAATGAATATTATAATACCCTGAGAAAATATTTCAGCTCTAAAGAAAAACATTATAATTTTCAGTTAATTAATATTTCACTCGTAATATCCTTATTGAGGAAGCAGTTGTTCATTCCTTATATGTGTACCAGTATTTCTGTTTACAGTAACAAGGGTTTTATGAATTTAAAACAAGGGTATTCCATAAGTATGTGGAATTGTTTTTGCAATAATTAACATGAAGCCCGGAATGAGTTGTAGCTTTTATGTTATTTATGATTGAAATGCAAATATCTTGAGCAAATATATGTATAATTTACCCTTACTCCCACAGTCGTGGGGCAAAAACGCTTGCTCAGTTTTACGAAACAACTGTCGCGTTAAAACGCTGAAAGAATTCGAAATACGTGTATGTATTCGGTACATGAAGCCTAAAAATTTGGATAATTACTCGTTGATCAAGTAAAGGACTTATGAGCATGTCAGCTTACATTATGAAAACAAACGTATAAATGAAGTTCAGAAGAATAACTTATTCAATTCGTTAAAATATCAACCAGTTGTAAAATATATTTCCAGGAAAAATATTAGCATCGGAAGCAATCACGACTTAAAAAAAACGCGTAAGCAGAAAAGCTCCGTAAGTAAGGCATTGCGCCGAAATTCTATTCGAACGGAATCAATTTTGGCTTTGAAACCACGCTTTAATTACAAACCGTAAAAAAAGTAGTTCGTGACTCCTGTATGATTTGCACGTAACTCAAACAAAGAAGGCACATGGAAAATCATCCCTGGTGGAAACATAAGGCAGCTGCTTTGGCTTGATATCGCATGTAACCAATAATGCCCATTTGGATGAAGTAATTGGACAATCTTGTTTTTGTTTTCTTCTGAATATCTGACAGAAATATTAAGGTCAGTGAGCTATCACATCGAAACAAAGCAGCTGGAGTATAATAGTATATTATGATATTAGGAGAATAAGTGATACTTTATGTGCTGAGCGTGGAAAGTTTGTCTGACGAACGTAGTCAGACAATCCATGCGAAGCACATAAAGTATCTTATTCTCCGAATATCATATACTATTTTTTCTTCAAACGTGCATAATTTCATTCGAAATAGAACAATAAAAGGAAACGAATTTTTCAATAAAGATAACAAGATTGAATCTTTAACTTATTTCACTGTATATTGCCTTTTTCGTATCGTTGTCATGGATACGTACTTGTTTGACATCCATTAAAACAAATATTTCAAATTCGGTGAAGAAAATGAGTTTAGAAATATGTAATGATCCTCCCGAGGTGGTAGAGGCAGCTAGAATAACTATACAAAACTTTCTGCCGACGAAATCTACTGCAGTATATGAAGCTACGTTTGTTAAGTTCGACAAATGGTGCAATGGAAAAAAAGTACTGCAATACTCTGAGAACGTTTTGTTGTCATATTTTACCGAAATGGCACTGAAAATGAAGAGTTCTAGTTTGTGGGCTCATTATTCAATGATAAGGTCTGTGTTGAATTTGAAGCATAATGTGAACATTGAAAAATACAACAATTTGCGTGCATTTTTAAAAAAGCAAGGAGAAGGTTATAAGCCAAAGAAATCGAGAGTCTTGTCAATGGAACAGTTCAGCAAATTTTTGTCTGAAGCCCCAGATGCAAAGTATTTGGCGATGAAGGTAATAAAATTACATTTTGTTTGTTTCACATTGTGCTAACCAACACTTAATTTTTTAGGTAGTTTTGATATTTGGAATATCTGGGGCATGTCGTTGCGATGAAAAGTGAATATGACAGTTGATGATCTTGAAGATATGGGTTCTTTGCTGCTAATAAACATTCCCAACACTAAAACTAATAAGCTTAGAACCTTCAACGTCATGGGTGATGAATATCTGAGCAAATATAGAAAGTACGTTAATTTGCGCCCTGCCGATTTTAGGGAACGACGTTTTTTTTTGAAATATCAAAATGGGAAATGTTATAAAGCTGTTATGGGTATCCATAAAATTGGTAGTGTAGCAAAAGACGTGGCATTGTATCTGAAGATTCCAAATTGGAAAGAATATACAGGGCATTGCTTAAGAAGAACTTCCGCAACAATGCTTGTTGATAGTGGGGTGGATATCACTACACTGAAAAGGCATGGAGGTTGGAAATCTGATGCAGCCGAAGAGTACATCGAAGACTCTGTGCAAAGTAAAACCAAAATTGCTAAGAGAATTCTTCAACCTAGCTCCGCGGAAAATCTCGAACAATCTTCATTTAATGAACCCGATACAACTAATGGATTTGTAAATGCCGTTCACTCTGGAAAAGTTGTTATGAATAGTACTGATATTGCAAGAAGTGGAGGATTCTTAAATGATGCAAATCTTCATAATTGTACTTTTACTATAAATATTACGAATAAATAATAAATACCATTGTGAATAAATTCATAGTACTATAATGTGTTTATACGCTTAGGAGTATAAGTACTTATACTCCTAGTCATATAAAGACTTAATGTCATTGAGGAACGTCACAAAAGTTATCACTTATATGACGTTTGAAGAAAAAATAATGAATACCGAGTACGGTATTTAAACGCTATGCGACGTGATTGCGCTTCGGTGCACATGCAATGCTGCCGGACGTCCGTCACTTTCTGGAGTCAGAGAATTATTTTCATGATTTCATTATTTTCCTTGAGGTTATGAAAAGAAGAATATCGTGTATATTATAATTTCTAGAAAGTTAGATTGGTGAAATTATGTTTTTCTATTATATATGTTATAAGAACTGATATAATGAATAAAAACAAAATTTTATTGTTAATTTCTTAACTGAATTTGAATTCTTATAGATGAGTACAGGGTGTGTATTTAAAGCCTCAAACCATTAGTTTCATATAATTTCGTTGATCGTTTCTTCTCAATAATTTTTTTTGTATTTTCCTGGATCCACTTGTGATATATTCTCATGTGTCTACCATCCAGACGCAAAACACAAATTGTTCGGTTATCAGGAATTGAAGCATAGTTCAGCAAGAATGAGTAGATCGTCTGACCCATGCAAGTAATTTAGTGAATCTCTACATATTATCTTGATTGCATTGAATATACTATTGAACAAGAAACTCTCTGTGAAATTTATGTATGAAAATGAATGGTTTCCAACTTGGGAGCTGCATAAATCGAATAACGCCTCTGACCAGAATCATAAATCGTGGAATGAAATAGAACCCAGAAGTATCATAACTTAATTTAGAAACGACCAACGTATTATATGGAACTATAAACTGTATGACAAAACTTTTTCATAAACCTACAGAAGCAACAAGGATATATAAAATGCGCCAATCAATGGAGATTTCACATTTTAAGTTTTGTGTTAAATACAAAAATTTGATCATTTTAAAATTTCATCAATAAAATCGAATTTCTTCAACGTTTTTTAACACCTAGTGGATAATTATATTGGGTATAGAAGTTTTTCCATTATTATCCCGAAAGATAGGTTGTTTCAGAAGGAGATAGGAGTGCATGACCAGAAATTCTTAAGAATGATGGCATTTGATAATTAATTATTCATCAAATCATACGAAACATACTTGTTGACCTTAGTCAATTACATAGGTTACATGAAATAAACGAGGAAAATTCTTCAATAATTTAAAAATAAACCAACAGTTTCCTTGGAAAATTGTTTAATAATTTTTGAATAACCTTTTCACGAATTTTCCTTGTTCACTATATGTAATGTATGAAATTGACTATGGTTAAAAAGTATTTTTTTCATGATTTGATTGTTGTATAGTGCGTATTACCCTGCTAGTATCTACGGAGCGCGCTCTCGTGTGTATATCCAGAGGTTTTAAATCAATATGTTAGTCTACCTTGTTGGTTTCCAATATCTTTGGTAGAGGGCGCTCTGGGTTTTTATCCAGATAGTAGTCCGACCACGATTTGTATTGGGCAATAACTAGAAATTTGTGTACCAAGCTAGTTAGTCGAGTATGTTAGGTACGCTGGCTAGTACTTGGGAGGTCTCGGGTTCAAACCCCGGGGACGACTGGTCTGCCATGAGTTTTTCTCAGAGGTTTCCTCATGGTAATGTAAGTCACTGCTTGCAAACTTACAAGGCGAATGCTGGGCCAGTATTATTCCTCTGAACCCTACCCACACTTCCTATGTTCCATAAATATCCCGTCTCACCTATCCTTGATGCACTTGTACATACAAGTGTATCCTCTGATCTGGCTGAAGGAGTTGATCCCAAACTCAAGCTGCCCGCCTCCCTGATACATACTTCAGGGAGGAATGAAACACGTGTGTTTCATCTTTTCCTTTCCTTTAGAAATTTGTAAATTCACTCTGACTCAAATAAGCTGCACCGATGAGATCTAATAAGATCGAAACAGCTGTACTCAGATGTTGAGTCGGTGTGACTTGACGTTTTCTATAATTCACCGTTGGATTGGAAATGCAGATTTCGGAATACGTATAACCAGATTCCTTGAAAAGTTGTTTGATAATTTTTAATTATTAGAGAATTTTCCTCATTTATGTATTGAATATTTAATTTTAGTTTTTTCTTCAAATATGAATCTTAACCTTATAATAAATCAGTTTATAAATATAAGTTCGTTTTTAATAAGTGTAATAACTGTTAGATAGGGCAAACAGAAAAAATTTTTGATTAGATTTAAAGAACATAAACGTTCTTTCAGATTAAATGAAGAACATTAACATTCTTTCAGATTAAATGAAGAAAACTAAAACTTTGCAAAACACTTTCCAAGATTAAGGTTACACTTTCCCAGACATAAATAAAAAAAAAAAAAGCGTATGGCATTATTGCCGGGGAGCCTACACATTATGTGCGGTATTCCGGCGCCGATTGCCTCTTTAACCCTGTTTTAGGTAATTAGTAATGAGGCGTACTAATCCAGGGGGACCGACGGCTTAACGTGTCCTCTGAAACACGGTAGCGGTGGTATAGAAAATTTGTTGCTTTGTCGTGGGAGTCGAACCCACGTCCTCTCGATTGCTAGTCGAGAGCGATGCCACCTGAGCCATCACCGCATTTTTGCAAAACACTTTCCAAGATTCAGGCCAGACATAAATAAAATAAAATTTTTACATACAACCCCAAAAAGTAAAAAACTAAATATTTTAGAATCTATAAAAATATATGAATATAATAAAAATTATTCAAAATACACATGACAATTTGATATGTGAATGAAGAAAATCTGTATCAACACATTTTCAGAAGTCGTAAGTTATCTTGAACTGCTATTAAAGTTTTAAAATATAAACAATATTCAATAGCCTTCATTACATATTTTGTACACTACTCATAGCAATATTTCCATACAGAAAAAAAAGTGTCGTTAATTTATTGTGTAATTGTAAAATATTGTCAAATTTCAATTTAAGTTCATTATCAACCGTATTTCTCAATTATGATTTTCATTAAAAAATAGATCATAGTTTTCAAAAACTTAACAATTCATAAAAATATGAATCTTCCTCTCTTATAAATAAAGAAACCAAATTAAATTCGTTCATTTTTTTCTTCGAAATAAAAAAACAAATTCTAAATATAAACATCAAAAAGCGCATTAAGGATATCAATATTTTATCCTTCCTGTAACTACGACTGCATTTTCCATCGTTCATAAAATTAGAAATTCAAACTAAACATACTAGACCGAAACATATTCTGATCGCTGAAAGACATAAGAACGAAAAATAAAAACCCGCATTATGGATTCCCCATGCAAATAAATCAGGCCAGCCACATCCACATCTGAAATAAAGGCATTCTAAATTGAAAATCGATAATGAAAACCTTTTGTCTTCCATTCCTCAATAGACCGCAAATACAATGAAAACCAGTCCGACGAAACTCCTATTCTTGGTCTATTTTGCTTCAGTTTGCATAAAGTATTTGCGATTCATTGAATTCACGATCCAGTCTTATGTATTCCTGCCTACTGTGATTCACTGAGAAGAGTTCAACGAAACATGGACAAATACTGAAAGAGTTCTTTCTCAAATTGATTGTGACTTAATAAAGATTGTAGAAAAAACGGAAACAGCTAATCTCCGTCACTAAGGTCTTATTTTTTACGAAGTTTTTAAAATTCGTGAACGATAGTCATATACTTTTAACGAGCAGAAATTACAAATTCCATACCCATACTACGAGTACAACAATCACTGTAAAAATTGACACAAGTCGCAATCTACGTGCAGAATTTATCATTCTCATACTAACCCATATGCTTATATCCTATACAATAATAATATAATAATATTTGTCCACGACTGTACTATAAATCACTCATTATACGTGTGCTTCCTGAAGTATAATTATACCTATTATTCACTACTATTGAATAATGGTTTATTATACACTGCATGACGTCACACTCGAAACGTATGTCCAAACTTGAGACATCATTCACATCGTTAGGATAGAATTGTTATTAGATTTTTAGGTTTTATGTAACTAAGATAACTTTTAGGCAAATTATTAAACTAATATTTAATATAATGCCCAACTTATTGAATATTTACTCTAATAAATTATCTATTTCATTTTTATCAGAGTGAATGAAAGGAATGGAATCGATGTCAAGTGAAATAGTTGACGTTTACGTGAGTATGCAGTTTTCAGTGAACACAGAAAATGTTATGTCAACGCTTTTGATAACTATTTTTGTTGTTGAAAATGCAGATTATTACTAATTTTTCCGAGGAAGTCGTGGACAAAGTATAGTATTCTACTCGCACAAAATTACAATTTTTCACTCGGGTGAATTGCGACACTCGCTTGCAGCTCGTGTCGCAAACTTCACTCTCGTGAAAAATAGCAATCATTTTGTGCTCGTTGAATAATATACTATTATTTTCGAACGTACGAGAATAACGTCATTTCTCGATTGACAGGATCATCGAAAAGTTCTATTTCTCCGCCAAGGCGGAGAAGTGTTGCTATGCAACACTTTTCCGGCCGGCGGCAGGAAAAGATGCAAAGATGAATTGGTAACCATGAACAAACAATTCTCCAATTCAAACGTCATTTTTATTCGTTAAAGTTACATTGAATGTACAATTGGTCAATGTTGCATTTTGAAAATTAAAACCATGTAATAATGAACTGGTACGATTCTGATTCTTACAATAGAGTAATCTGAGTTGCTGGTTCCAGGGAATTCGTTGACGCTCAATATCCTACCAGCAATGTCATTCTTATTTCGCAGAGAATCCTCGATATAGCCTTCGGCTACACTACTTGACTTCCAACCTCCGTGTCGTTTCAAAGACTCAATGTTGGCTCCTCCATCTATAAGTAGTGTAGCCGAAGTTCGCCTCAATGAATGACCTGTGTATCCGCTTGGATGATTCAATTGCAAAAAAGTGTCAACCTTTCTTGGAACACTTCCTATACCATGTATTCCCATCACAGCTCTGTAGCATTTTCCAGATTGATATTTCAAAAAAAATCTATTTTCAACGAAATCCTTTGGTCTTAACGCAGTGTATCTCCGATAAATATTTAGATTATTCTCCCCGATAACTGTGAATGTTCGAACTTTTCTCGTTTTACTATCAGGAATATTGACTATTATAATATTTCCCTTGTCCTCGATATCTGTACTTTTCATTTTCACCATTTTGTCACATCTGCAGGCACCAGCTATTCCGAATAATAAAACAATCTGAAACAACCACGTGATCAAAAATACAAAATTAAAATTACTTGAAATATGATAGTAACCTTTAATCCTAAATATGAATCATCCGGTGCTTCGAAGAGAAAACGTTCAAACTCTTCCTTAGAAAAAACTCTTGATTTTTTTGGAAGATATCCTTCATTGGACTTTTTCAAAAATATGCGCAACTTCAGATATTTACCAATATCCAATATTCCATTTGAATATCGGGCCCACAAAGTAGAGAATTTCCATTTTTTTTTCTCTAGCCATTGAATTGAAATATGCTAGAAGCACATTCTCTTGGTAAACTGTCACATTTTTCGAATTGCACCAATTCACGAAGTGATCATATGCTGCAGAATATTTTTCAATAGACTTCGATGGTCCAGGGGTAGACTCTGCTTCTTTAGCCAAAACCTCAATTTCTGAAGACATTTTCACTTTAAACCACTTCTCACCAGGTTGCGAATTATAACTATCAATATTATTTCACTTTAAGTATATCTATCAGAATCAATTTTGTGTGGCAACCGTAACTAGGAAAATGTTCCATAATTCTTAACGATCGTAAGTGGATAGAATTATGTGCGTAAATGTGAATCGATCCAAAAATGGATATTCAGATTTTTATGAATTTCAAAACGTTCGAAAATAAAATAACATATTTCATTCGGAGTAGAAGTGACTTTCCATGGCTCGCTTTCAATTACCCGCCTCACTGCGTTCGGCGGGTAAGCTCAAGCTCGCCATGAAAAGTGACACTTCTCCTCCTTATGAAATAATATACTATTATTGACAATTTAATTACAAAGATTCTCCCTAAGGAGATACATGTAACAACCTGAAGAGAGAGAAAATTTCTCTTTGAGCTCAGGAGCCAGCTTACACACTAAGTACTTAGGACTTACTTAATACTAAAAGATGTGGCATACCATTAGCATAGCCTTATGCATATTTAGTATGTTATTTCAACCTTAATTTCATTCATAACTTTCTTCTTAATTATTTTATGTGACATCTTCAGATTTTTGTAATTATTTGGTAAAGAATTAAAATATTTAATAGCGGTGTAAATACAGTTTTTTTATAAATTGTTTTTTCATGTTTCGGAACTAGAATGTCTTTTTTTCTTGTTATTGTTACAATGTTACATCACAACGAATTCTATATTTGCTTCTAAAATACAGCTCATTTTCAGCATACTCTTATCATCAGAAGTAGAACTAAGATATCTTCATAGGTATGAAAAGAATGAAAAAATTCTATAATATATAGAAATATTAGGCACCCTACGAGAAGAATTTATGAAACTCTAGCTAATCTTATATACTCTGCGCTACAAATTCGTCCAAGTCTAGATAATCACAAAATTGATTTCGTCACATCTAGTTCGAGCTAATAAAAGCATTTTATCCTGTTAATTCTAGTCAAGCCATTAGGACAAAGTGATGAAATTATTGGAGCGAAGTTCATTACGGCAGGCTTGGAGGAGACAGGGATCAGCCAAACTCAAAATAATGTAAGACTAAAACTGTAAGAATAAAACCGTGACGGAAGTGACTCACACAAGGGAGTAGCGTATAATACTTTTCTCTATCTCCCTCTTTCTTTCCGTTCTCTCATCCCTTCTCTTTCTGATTCCGTACTGGACGGCGTTCCCGTTGTTCGAGAGTTACCACGCAGGCGATTCACAATGAAGCACGTTCTTTCATGCATATAACTTGAACGAAATTATTTTGTATTAGTTATATGCATAAAAGAACAGATTACGACACGAATCAAATATGGCATAATGAGAAGATAAAGCATTACAAATTTATTCCATGAAATAAGGGACTATGTAAAGTTGGTTTATATTCCATTATATAGCGTGGCGGTACTATTGACGGCCGAGTGGTCAGAGTACTGAACACTGGTATCGTATTAGTGGGTTCGAATCCCAGAGGTGACTCCAGGCTTTTTTCATTTATTCATTTACAATCTCGTTGAAGCTCTTTGCCCCACATTTCATTATTAATTATTTCAACTTGGATTAGTATAAGTTATCACTTCTGTCGAGCGTCCCGAGGCGCACAATATATATATATATATATATATATATATATATATATATATATATATATATATATATATATATATATATATATATATATATATATAAATTTAAAGTATTCACTAAAAATCAGCACGGTTTCATGAAGGATAACAGTACTGAGTCGGCAATTTTTGAGCTTGTTAGCGCTATACTAAAAACTCTTGATAAAGGCGAAATTCCATTAACTGTACTGCTAGTCCTCTCTAAAGCTTTTGATTGTGTCGATCATAAGCTTTTACTTCATAAATTAGACATATATGGTATCAGAGATAATCAGCTCAAACTTATTGAAAGCTATTTAACTAATAGAAAACAAAAGGTTCTTATCAATACCCAAAATGGTGATTTCTTATCTCCTGAAAGGACCTTACAGCTAGGAGTTCCTCAAGGTAGCATTCTTGGACCTTTTCTATTTGTTGTATTTGTAAATGCTCTACCGACAATTTTTACTGATTCTACACGAGCACCATTGATGTATGCGGATGACTTAAATATATTAATAACTGCTAAAGACTTAAACTCTTCTGAGGAAATCTTTGGCAAGTCTAAGGATGATATGAATGAATGGTGTGATCAAAATGGTTTGATTCTCAATAAGGATAAAACTGAATGTATTTTTTTTGTAACCGATAGAAATAATAGGGTGTATCCTAAAGAACTATTGTACAATAATGTTAAGATCAATGTTAGTCAGTCTGTTAAATTTCTTGGTATACATATTGATAGTAGTTTGAAGTTTTATGCGCATATTGATTTTCTGAAGGGAAGACTAAATTCGGTAATATACTCCATGAATATGTTGAAAAAACAAGTAGATACAGAAACATTAAAGATTGTATATTTTGCTAACTTCCACTTGCTTCTTAGTTATGGCATCATTTTCTGGGGGGCGAGTCCGATGCTTCGTTGTTTTGTTTCCCAGAAGCGTGCAGTGAGGGTTATGTTGAGCATGGGTTACAGAGATTCTTGCCGGGGTGTTTTTAGGAAGAATGGGTTGTTGACTGTCTGTGGTATATATATTTTCAAATCATTGCTTTTCATCTATAGGAATATGCATTATTTTGAAGAATACCTGAATAAAAATAGAACACGAAGAATTGAACCCTTTCTGCATCCTGTGCATACCCTTTCCCTCACTGAAACTGGAACACTTTATCATTGTATGAGACTATTCAACTTGTGTCCTAGGAGATTTAAGACTTTTGATCTAAAGTATAACAAATTTAGACAGAATATTTATGAATTTATTTTGGATATGGAGCCGTATGATGTTGGCGAATTTTCAGCTTTTTGTAAACGAATTTAATTATTGATTTTGACTTGTTTTCTTTATTGTATTGTTGCTATCTATGTAATGAAACAATTTCGGAAAATAAAGATATATTTTTATTATTATTATATTTATATATATATATATATATATATATATATATATATATATATATATATATATATATATATATATATATATATATATATATATATATATATATATATATATATATATATATATATATATATATATATATATATATATATATATATATATATATATATATATATATATATATATATATATAAATATATATATATATATATACCTATATTTATATAAATATATATATATATACCTATATTTATATAAATATATATATATATATATATATATATATATATATATATATATATATATATATATATATATTCGCGGAACATGCGACCAAAAAAGGCACACCCAGTCTACTCAGGATGAGTGTAATCTATTCACCACCTTCTCCCTCTGGAGACTCCAGCCGCCAGAGTTTCACATCACATGGACACTATTTCAATCTAAACGAAAAATCCAATTTCTAGGAGTAACAATCACCAGTCTCCCCATTTACGATCCTGTATATATCTTTCAGAAGCTATTCAGAGCAAAGATCTATTTCACGCCTCCAAGAAAACTTTTACTGTATAAAAATCAGATCAGACCAACTTTATACATATTGAAAGCTTCACCACATTACATTTATACTACTTGCAGATATCAAGCTACAAGAATACTATGCGTTTTATTCAATAGCTTCACCAGGTTGCTGATTTTCAACTACGAGGGTAGGCATAGAAGTTCTCCAACTAACAAATTGAGTACAAATAATTTGGAAATGTTAATTTTCTTCGTTTTTTCCCCGAAAATAATAAATTATTGCAGCGTATTGAAAGTCGAGAGACTGGAGCAGGAGTAGTTTTTGGAACGTAGTTACAAACTGAAACATATGCGAGACTAAAAGTGTGACGGAAGTAGACTGACGAAAGTCACGCTTTTAGTTGACATAAGCGAATATTTTATTCCTTTCTTTTTCTCCCACTTTCTTTCCGTTCTCTCATCCCTTCTCTTTCTGATCCCACTCCGCCACGTCAATCGCCGATGCATTATATGTACTCATTAATTCATGTACAAGCTACTCGAAAATGTGAAACATCGAAATAATTTTGCATAAGTTATATGCATAAAAGAACAGATTACAATAGAAATCATATATGGCATAATGAAAAGATAAAGCTTTACAAATTTGTTCCATAAAATAATGACTACGTATTGTAGGTTCATATTCAATTATTTAGCGTGGCGATATGTTATCATGTCGTTTGCGTCTATTCTTTACATTGTGTTGACGACCGAGTGGTCTAAGTACTGAATCCTGGTGTTCCGTATTTCTGGGTTCGAATCCCAGGGGTTACTCCTGGCTTTTTTAATTTTTTTATTTACAATCTCGTGAGAGCTCTTAGCCCCACATTTCAATATTAATTTTTTCAACTTGGATTAGTATAAGTTATCACTTCTGTCGAGCGCCCCGACACGCACGAGTTTCGTTTTCGCAAATTGTGGTCCTTCTATATTATCCAAAGGAACTTCGTTCTTACCTAGTGTCCCATGACACCATTTTCTTTTTTTTTCTGTTTTAGATTTTGTAAATAACGATTTTCGAAATTTCTTTGATAAACTGAAAGGACCCCGCACGGGAACCCATATAAAATGGTTCTCGTTGGAATTTCTTCATTTTTTTATATGTTTTTATATCCTTTGTTATCAATAACATGTGAAGGTTTTGAACAGTTTCTATGTCTAGTTTCGGTTTTATGGATTTTTGAAATGTTGCGATTAACCCAAATGTGATAATGCTTTAAAAACTTTGTTAGTGTGAAATAATTTTTGTTATTATAACTTTGGGACCAACTGTAGTTATTTCACGAATAATATATATTTTTCATTCTTTTTTTAACAATTGCAGATCAGAAATGATTCTTTTTCCTTCAGAGCGACTCTAAAATAGTTACAAAGTATGTCAAAATTAATTTATATAACAGTATTTCTTAAACTTTTATTGGTATTATATTAAACACTTTTGAGAAGATCTAAATATTAAAGACGCTACTTCATTCATCATCCACCTGAATACAAACCATAAAATTGTATTCTGATCCGACCTACATAGGTAAGCAAAACAGCTCAACATGACAGTTACAAAACTAGCGAAAATCGATTTCCTAGATTTTTCACCACATACCAGCTAAGAAAAGTATTGGTTGGCTCAGCGTTGCCAACGACAACAATAAATATGGCGATTGTTCATGAAAAAATGTCAACCAAATTGTACCTTTGTTTAGTTTTTAATTCAGCTTAAGCAATTTTTAATCATTGATTATTATTTAGTTCTACTTTTGTATCAAAAAAATGCCATTTAATAATAATAATAACCGTGTCAATTGTTATGTGTGTAATGTTTTATGTGAAGTAAGATTTACAACAAGATTGGTAAATACTGAAATCAATGAACACAAGAGGCAAACAGTTATTTTAAGAAGAGAAAACTTAAACCACCCTGCCTTGGAGTTTAACAACAATTCTCGAGATGTTTGAATTGTTCAAGATCTCTTAATGAAGAAATTGAAATGGTACAACAGGATTCGGAATGTTTAAAACTGAATATTTTAAAGCAATCAGCGTATGCGTCTTGTGTAATTTGCAATGAACAAAATCATTTAGGGAGAGTTTCAACAAACTTTATTACTGACATTTTTATAAAAAGCAATATTTATGTTCCGGAAATAGTGCGTGTTTGCTCACGACATTTGGACGAAAACGGCCTTTTACTGCCAGAACTAGATACCTTCAGTACTTAGATAATTCCTTATGTTTCCTCAAAAGAGTTTGATATAATACCAATAAAACTTTTAAGAAAATATTTAAAAAAATGTTATGAAATTTAATTTTTGACCAACTCTGTGATTATTTCAGAGCCACCCTGTAGGTACTGATCTAAAATTGTTGGGAAAATGATAAAATATATATATTCTCTGAAAACTGTTCACATAATTTTTCTCAAAAATATTATAATAAATTAATTGCACACGGAAAAATTCTTTTAAACAATTATCGCAATTGGCTTAATCGCAATATTTCAAAAATTCATAAAATCGAAACTAGACATAGAAACTGTTTAAAACTTTCACATGTTGGTGATAACAAAGGATATGAAAATATATAAAAAAATTGAGAAATTCCAACGAGAACCATTTTATATGGGTTCCCGTGCGGGGTCCTTTGGTATGTGAGATTCTTTCCGAAGGAGAACGAAACCATCAAAATTTGGGTAAATTTCTCCAATTCTTGTTTTTCCCTGGTTTACTCTACTCCTGAATCATGCTGCACTTCGAGGAAACTTTTCCAATCAAATCGCATCTCGAGCTGCTTCGCTATCAGAACGCGATACACTTCGGAATTTGTTTTCTGAATAAAATATATTATTTTATTTTTCACTTGTATATAAAATGTTTATTTTTCACTTGTATATAATATGTTTATTTCACCTTGGATACAGTTGCTATAAACACACTCATTATGCCCTAGGCCATTATGCCCGCATTTGCGGGCATAATGGATTCAAAACGCCCGCTTATTGTACTAGGAGAAATGAAGCAAATTTCATTGATTAAATACCTCATAATCCTTGTCGTATACGACTCTGGATTTTTCCGGCAATGAATTATTCGCAGCTTTGGCTGCATTTTCTATGATATTCTTGGGTAAATTCATTTTCATTTCCATTATTTCTATAAGACTACACAAAGAAAGCAGCATGACATTCACTGAATATGATGACAAAAATATTCACAAACGTCAAACTATCAACAAATGACATGCCTACTATGAGAAGGAATAGGAGCAATGAAAACGATTTTTTAAAATCGCTTTTCATCATAATATAAATAATTTTTTTCATGAAAAATAAAATCTTGTATGCACGCGTGCGTTACTAGATTCTTATGCCCATCGGGCAACATTCATCCTCGGGCCAAGGCCCTCGGCCGAATGTATTTCCCTCAGGGGCATTAAGGATCTATATAACGCACTTGGTAACATAAATAACTATTATTTCACCTTGGTACGATTGCTATAAACAACAACTCAATTATGCCCTAGGCCATTATGCCCGCATTTGCGGGCATAATGGATTCAAAACGCCCGCTTATTGTACTAGGAGAAATTAAGCAAATTTCATTGATTAAATACCTCATAATCCTTGTCGTATACGACTCTGGATTTTTCCGGCAATGAATTATTCGCAGCTTTGGCTGCATTTTCTATGATATTCTTGGGTAAATTCATTTTCATTTCCATTATTTCTATAAGACTACACAAAGAAAGCAGCATGACATTCACTGAATATGATGACAAAAATATTCACAAACGTCAAACTATCAACAAATGACATGCCTACTATGAGAAGGAATAGGAGCAATGAAAAGATTTTAAAATCGCTTTTTCATCATAATATAATAATTTTTTCATGAAAAATAAAATCTTGTATGCACCGCGTGCGTTACTAGATCCTTATGCCCATCGGGCAATATTCATCCCTCGGGCCAAAGGCCCTCGGGCCGAATGTTTGCCTCAGGGCATAAGGATCTATATAACGCACTTGGTACATAAATAACTATTATTTCACCTTGGATACGGTTGCTATAAACACACTCATTATGCCCTAGGCCATTATGCCCGCATTTGCGGGCATAATGGATTCAAAACGCCCGCTTATTGTACTAGGAGAAATGAAGCAAATTTCATTGATTAAATACCTCATAATCCTTGTCGTATACGACTCTGGATTTTTCCGGCAATGAATTATTCGCAGCTTTGGCTGCATTTTCTATGATATTCTTGGGTAAATTCATTTTCATTTCCATTATTTCTATAAGACTACACAGAGAAAGCAGCATGACATTCACTGAATATGATGACAAAAATATTCACAAACGTCAAACTATCAACAAATGACATGCCTACTATGAGAAGGAATAGGAGCAATGAAACGATTTTAAAATCGCTTTTTCATCATAATATAATAATTTTTTCATGAAAAATAAAATCTTGTATGCACCGCGTGCGTTACTAGATTCTTATGCCCATCGGGCAACATTCATCCCTCGGGCCAAAGGCCCTCGGGCCGAATGTTTCCCTCAGGGCATAAGGATCTATATAACGCACTTGGTACATAAATAACTATTATTTCACCTTGGATACGGTTGCTATAAACACACTCATTATGCCCTAGGCCATTATGTATACGACTCTGGATTTCTCCGGCAATGAATTATTCGCAGCTTTGGCTGCATTTTCTATGATATTCTTGGGTAAATTCATTTTCATTTCCATTATTTCTATAAGACTACACAGAGAAAGCAGCATGACATTCACTGAATATGATGACAAAAATATTCACAAACGTCAAAATATCAACAAATGACATGCCTACTATGAGAAGGAACATAGATAGGAGCAATGAAACGATTTTAAAATCGCTTTTTCATCATAATATAATAACATTCATCCCTCGGGCCAGAGGCCCTCGGGCCGAATGTTTCCCTTAGGGCATAATGATCTATATAACGCACTTGGTACATAAATAACTATTCTAGTTTTCATTACTGTTTGCTATCAAAGCATGGTTCTTCAGTGCGCGATGCATGTCGCGATGCATGTCGCGATATTTTCACTTCGGTTTGCTTTTGAAGCGTGATTCTTCAAACAATAGCTTATTCCGTTAGAATCTCTGGACGATATGCACCTCTACTGCTCACGCGTTTCTATATTATTCTACTTAATGTATTCTTATCTCAATAAATTTTTCCGCTGATATTCTCTACTTAATTCAACTTGTGACTTTTACTATTTGACTTACAATTTTGACACATTCAATTATGGATATTTGTTGATAATTGAAAATTACCAAAGAAAATTCCAACTGACTCTTGGTGTCCATATTCTGAGGAAGACATTTTCACACAATCAATTGATAATACAAGTATGACAAATCATTCCATCTCAACTTCAAGAAACAGGTCTCAGAAGTTTCCATCAGTACTGCCCACTTGAAAAAAAGACTCAGAATATCAGATTTTCAAGTATAGAAAAGTTAAAAAATTATTCTCAAAATTATTTAGTTAACAAACTAAAAAAAAAACAGGGAAATATATGTTTTTATGGAATCAGGCCAAGTGTTTTTCTTATCTTAGAGAAAGGTTTCATTTGATCTCCGAGTTCCATATCTTCGCAGTTCACAACCATACATTCAATTTGTAACTGTTATTGTGCTATCGTTTGATGCTTTTCGGTTTTTCGTTTTACTATGTTCCACACTGTACTGTTTTATGAAATAAAGAATTGAATTGATCTGAAGTTTGTTAAAACCATAATACCAACATTATTTCAATAAATATTAGCCAGTTTATATCGACTCGACTACTGTTAAGAAGTACATGCTACATACAGTTTTAGAAATAATATCGAACACAAGGAAGGCAGGAAACTGATACAAAAGGCTGTTTTTATTTGTGATAAGGATTTATTGAAGAAGCTCAAGAATTTCACTGTGCCTACCCCATTCAAGCATTTCAATTGTCTATTCCAATATTGAAAGGCGAAGGTTTTCAATATATGAATGTGAAAAGGAACAAATGATCGATATAACGATGAAGGAGAAGAGCTTTTCTCGAGGTTTAAACGTCATCCGGAAAATGGAAAAAGCTTACGTCTACATATTTTGATGTTGATACTGTTAGTTTGCTCAAAAAGCGCTCATTGGGTACATAAGTAGATCATTTATTTCAATCTTAGACTAAATATATACTTGAATTCGAAGCAAGCATGTATGAAAACGACAAATATAAGGTAGAAGTAGTGAATCTAAACTTATTACAAAAAATTGAGATTGCTATATTAATGTGAAGATTTATATGCCATGGTGATTATAGCTGAATGAAAAGTGTAGGCATTAAATTAAGGCAACGACGTTCCAATTATTGAATAATGAAAAAGAAATAGACTTCTGGAAAAGTTGTTGATCAAGGAAATTAAATCTCAAGAATTTTCAATATGAACCTGAAAGAGCAAAATAGAATAACTAAATTGATATTGAGAATTGAATTCGAAATCAAACAAGTTTTCAAAAACACTCTCAATCCAAAAAACAAAATCCACAAGAAAAATTCAGCGCAACATGTAGCGATTCAATCTTTTTCAAATCAAAATATGCTTTATCATCAAAATTATACCATTCATTGACAAAGTGAAAAATATAAGAATTCAATCATGCAAAACATAGAAATAAAAACAAATCAAGGAAAAAATATAAGAACTAAACAATGTAAAAGATAGAAATAAAAACACATTACAATACAAAATACATACAAACTTCATAATATTAACATTAGAACCGTGAGTAAGTGTCAAAATTTTTTTTATTTTGTCAATCGAAGCTGATGCCTGTGCCATTCAGTCTGGTCATATCGATCAATCAATGCTCAGAATAGTAGTTCTTTACAGAGTAAAAATGAAGGACACCCTACTGCGTAGCACTAGGAATGATAAAACCCCTCGGCGCAAGTGCATGTCGTCAATATTTTTTGAATGTACCTATTATATAAATTAAATAACAATGAAAGTCAATTTTACGAATGAAATGAAGGAAAATTGCAATAAATGTATTAATGAGTCGATATTACGAATAAAATCCGTGAAAATTTAGCCAAAAAATTCATTGTTTGACTGTCGAATTTGAATATCCTATCCCGGCTCATTTTGCTGCAAATTATGAATCAAATTGATAAGATATCTCTATGGATGGGAAGCAGACACAGACGCAGAATCAAGCTTAAGCTATCAACGTCGCTTAGTTACCGTGGCACACAGAGCACTTCGACGCATGTTTTGTAGGACTTCGTACATATCGACCTTGGCGCATGCGCATGTCGTAATGCCTATCTAAAAAACGCTATAATTTCTTATTCTTCGTTGGGAAAAAATTGGGAACAAAACTTCTCT
>JARQZK010001462.1:12500-202500 GCA_030704885.1 Cynegetis impunctata | reverse complement strand
TCAACAAATGAAAATAGGGGTTGATCGTAGAGGGGTGAAAATTCATGATTGTATATATTTTTGAATGCTATATCATAAAAAAATAGAGCAAAAAACTTCGTCTGAAAAATAAAAAATGAAAATTGAGGGGTGGACGACCCTCAACATACAGGGGGATGAAAAATAGATTTTGTCCGATTCTTAGACTTAACCGATATGCACAAAAAATTTCATGAGAATCGCTCAAGCCATTTCGTAGTTCAATAAATAAAAAATAGGGATTGATCGTAGAAGGATGAAAATTTAGGATTTTATGTATTTTTGAATGTTGTATCATACAAAAAATAGAACAGAAAATTTTGTCTGAAAAATAAAAAATAAAAATTAAGGGGTACCACCCTTAACATTTAGGGAGATGAAGAATAGATTTTGGCCGATTCTCAGATCTACCTGATATGCACACAAAATTTTATGAGAATCGGTTGAGCCATTTCGGAGGAGTTTAACTTCTAACACCGTGACACGAGAATTATATATATGAGATATATATATATATATATATATATATATATATATATATATATATATATATATATATATATATATATATATATATATATATATATATATATATATATATATATATTTACTTATATTTATTCTGTTTTCTGTATTTTCGGGAGTGCAATCAATACCACAGCACTTAGGCACCATTGGGCCCTTTGTGCATCCTTCCCGGGAATATCACCAGCCTAGGCTTCCAACCTTCCTAGTCGTTTGAAAAAGAGGGTGATTGCACCTAGGGGGATTTCCCTCAAGGCGGCTAAGATTGGCCACCTTTCACCCAGAATGGATTTTCGAAGTGACAAGACAGCGGGGCATTCACAGAGAACATGTTGTACTGTCTCGTCTTCCTGTTCACAGCATCTGCAGAGAGTTGTGTCGCTTAACCCCATATTAAATGAGGGATTTCAAAGTTGGCAGTGTCCCGTTGAAATTCCCACGACATTGCGTAGTTTTCCTCTGGGCATCGCCAGGCAGATCATTGCTGCATCTTTATTGGGGTAATTTAAAAGTTCCCTGGCGAGTCTGCAGGTAGTTGTTTCGTCCCATAGATTTTTGAATTTTTCATGGGTGTTCTCTTTTATCATTTGTGACTTTGCTGTCAGCGGTAGTAGGTTGGAAGGGCCAGAACCGAATATGTTTAGGCCGGCTGCTTTCCTAGCCAATTCGTCAGCTTTTTTGTTGACATTGCATCTCGAATGGCCTTTGACCCAGCACACCATAATATGGTTTGCATGGGCTGCACCCGCAAGTGCTTGATGGCATTCCCATAGTGACTGTGAAGTTATTTTATGATTCTTCATGGCCAGTAACGATTGTCTACTATCTGTGTAGATTTTAATGGTTTTGTTCGTAATGTTTCTACGAGCAATCTCGTTCGCGGCTATGGTTATACCCGTTAGCTCTGTCTGAACTATGTTGGCACATTTGTCCATGGTCAACTTAAGTTGAAACCGCAAGTGTCTCGAATATATTCCACAGCCTGCTTCTTTTTCTTGCTTTGATTCGTCCGTGAAAATATTGATTGTTCTTTCATCGGAGGTCTCATTTCCAGTGTTTATATGTATTGAGTAGGGTTTATCAAAAACAAATAGCGGAGGAATGCTGTCTGCATTTGCCTGTATTAGAAGCATCGTGTTGGTAGCCTCGAGCCACAGGAGACGTCTAGTCTCCCCACATCCTACTTCTGGCTTTATACCAATAGTCTCAAGGCCAATAGTCTCATGGTTGCGAAGGCCACTTTTTGTAGATAAATATTCAAAATATATATTTATATTTATGTATATATAGGTATATATATATATATATATATATATATATATAGATATATATATATATATATATATATATATATATATATATATATATATATATATATATGTATATATAAATATACTAAGATATATATATATACTAAAATAAATAATTAGTTACTGAAATCAACAGAACAGTTTAGCCGACATGTTTCGAGTTATGAACTCATTGTGAAGACTGATAAGGAGTTCATAATTCGAAACTTCCACTATTTATCACTCTTGATAATGATTTCATACCTCGAAAATGTGTGCTAGCCTGTTCAGTAACTAATTAATTTTATATAGTGAAACTTAAGCTAAGTGTTGTTTTGTTTTAAAGTTAATCTTTATTCTTCATGATGCTTCACCAAGTGTTGTGCGAGAATTCAATCTCAATTATAATATATAAATGTATATATATATATATATATATATATATATATATATATATATATATATATATATATATATATATATATATATATATATATATATATATATATATATACATATATATATATATTTATATATATATATATATAAATATTTTATATATATGATACTATAATACACTATACTAAGATACAGCAAATTTGAATTTCGTCAACTGTATACGTTTACATGATAAGCCATAATCGACAGATGATAAATTCATACTACCAAAAAAAACTCAGAAATCTCGTGAGTTGCAGAGCTCTATCAGTAAGGGCTCAATCTACAGAAGCTGTGAAGATTGGCAAATTTTCAATAACCAGAAAAAAACAAGAAATATCTTCTTGAAATTGGCGGCGATTGGAAAAATTCACCCAATTTTTGACAATTTCATTCTGCAAAAAAACAATCCCAGGTATCATATTTCAGCTCATTTGACTCGATGGGAGCCGCTGGAGATGCCAACATTTCCAGGGAAAAACCTTGTTATAAGTTGTTTGAATACTTCGTTTTGAAATTCTTCACTGACTTTCAATTATTTATTTTCAAATGAAAAATAAATAACTGAGATTGCATTCTCGCACATCACTTGGTGAAACATCATAAAGAATAAAGTATAAACTTTAAAATGAAAAAAAAATATTTAGATACTGTATTTAGCAGTAACGAATAGTCGACACGTTTCGAGTTATGAATTCATTATCAAGACTGACTACAGAAGAGTATTACATCCTATTTTATAAAACAGACAAAAGCAAAGGTGATACCTGAAAATCAACTTTTTTGTTTACAAGGGGTAATTTATTATTATTGGCGGAACTTATTTCGAGAATTTCAAGAAGGTCAAGGCGCTTTCCTTTGTTACCTGAATGTAACAATTGGGTTTTGTGGAAATCCAGGAAATGATTGAATTTTATACAATGTTCGGAGAAGCCAGTGGTATTTTTATTTTATTAAATTGACTTTTTATGTTCTTCAATACGAATGTTTATATTCCTTCCTGTTTGTCCAATATAGAAAGCAGGACATTCGTCACAAAATATTTTGTAAAAACCACTGTTTTCTCCGAGGTAGGATTTTTCTTTATTATTGACCAAGAATGACTTCAAGTTTCTTTTATTTGTACAAATTGTTTTAACGTTATTTTTCGATAGTCTGTTACAAATTTTGCTACTCAAATTAAGTACATAATTTATTGGGAAGTATTTTTGTTCTTCATCAATAGTTTGCGTGGAGTATATTGAATGCAACAGATACTTTATTCGTTTTTTCCCAATGAGCTTATCGATAAGACTTTCATTGTTACCGATATTGGTGGCTAATAATCTAATTGTATTAACTTCAGTTTGAATAAATAATAGTTTTAAAAAAAAACTAAAAAAAACCGCTTCTGAAAAGTAGAAAATAATTTTCAATAAATTTGAATTAAGAAAAGTGTAATTAACCAAAAAATTTCTTTTATTCTAGAAAAGCGTGGAGGGCTTGCAGTCTACTGTTTCTTCAGTTCTGATAACTAGAAAAGCGTGTTTCTTATTAAATAAACTATTGTTTATTTTTGCTTTTATCGTTTTGCAACGATGATAATTTCGTAGCAACAAGTAATCGGCTTTTGGAGCGTCCTTGGCACAAAGATACTACTGGGTAACGGATTTAGAAACCTAATGCTTATTCTCATATTTCAGCTTCACCAAAATACTTCTATTCTTAGCTGAATTATAACCTAAAAAAAATTGCTGCACTTCGCACACCAACCACGGTTTGAAAATAATTGAATGCAACAGATATTGCTGCATGAAACGACGAATATTGATCAAGTCGCCGCACTCCGATGTACAATTGACTTGTAGGAAAAGTTACGAATTCAGTCACATGTTTACTTTTGCAATAAACCAACGGGCGTATTTGAGGAGATCTATTCAACTGGAGCCTATTTGGATCCACTGTATATTTGTACTGTCGGATTCAACTTGTGTGTATTATAATGGTCATCATTTAACGATGTGACAGGTTACAGTTAGAGATCGATGGAAGCTCCTTCCGTCATCAGTCAATACTGCCAGAGGATTTATTTTCTTATTTGGTGATGTGCAGCGCTATTTTAATGAAGAATAAACGCATTTTGATAATGAATGCATATTTTCAAGTTTTTTCGGAATGACTACACTTTAAAATTCAAAGAAAAAACACTATTCAATTATCCGTACAAAGTATCAGAAAAATATCCTCCTTGATCAAATATATACTCATACTGATGATGTTGTGTTAAAATTTCTACCGTGATAACTGCCATATTATTTTCGAATTTTCATGGAACACCATCGTACTGAAATGAAACATCTAGTAAAGAATATTAAAATTGTCAGTGCTGCAAAACCTTGAAATACTTTTGAAGAGGTAGCATAGAAAAGAAACACTTCAAACCAAAAAGTTTCGATTAGTCCGGAAAGTAATTATTTTTTTCAACTCCTATTTCTGAAATGCAACTTTACACATCGATAAAGATGCGTGAAGTTCAAGTTTTAATACCAGTACGTGAAGTGCAAGTTATTCCTATAGGATTTATTTTTTCTACTCCTAATTCTGAAATGCAACTTTACACATCAATAAAAATGCGTGAAGTTCTAGTTTCAATACCGGTGCGTGAAGTTCAATTCTTATGGAATTAATTTTTTCTTCTCGTATTTCTGAAAAAAAAAGTTTCGATTCGTCCGGAAAGTTATCAACTCCTATTTCTGAAATGTAACTTTACACATCGATAAAGATGCGTGAAGTTCAAGTTTTAATACCAGTGCGTGAAGTGCAAGCTATTCTTAAAGGATTTATTTTTTCTATACCAAATTCTGAAATGCAACTTTACATATCGATGAAAATGCGTGAAGTTCAAGTTTCAATATCGGTGTATGAAGTGCAATGCTATTCTTATGAGATATATTTTACTCTTCGCTGTCATAAGTGCCAATACACTTCTACGTACAGATGAGAAATTCACAATAGCTGTGCTCTAGTAATTTTTATGACCTTTAAAAACGTCAAACTCGTTCGCGTTCTTCTTTATGTGGTGTGTGCGCTAATAATCATAGAATCGAGTAAAGAAAGACAGTCTAAACCACCAAATATAACGCAAGCAACAAACGCAGCAAGTGCATCGCTATTGCCGCAAATATCACTGAATATTCAGGAGAACACTTATCAAAAATTTATGTTATGACGCATATAGCAAAATATTCATTAATTGTCGGAAAATGTTATGAAAACATACCTTTCAATCGATTTTTGTCTTATAAATTTGCTTATTCTTACGGTCGTAGAAAAAGTATAGTGCGTAACACTTGTACACAATATACTAATATATACATTAAAACAATTGTGAAGTCAATTTCTCTTAAATCAAACGAACCATGGTTATATCAGGTTTTGATTCAGTCGGCTCAATATTTTAACAGAAGGTTAGCTCCTCTTCGAATATCGCTCATGTTCGCAATGATGAAGCTATATTATCATTCGTCTTCATGAAACACTTGAGCATATCATACTTTTCGAAATGTTGAAACATTTTAATAAGTAAGTAATTCTTTATTACCACGCCTATATTTGTAGATTGATATAACCAAAGACTTTTTGTTTTTGTCAAAGCTCCCTCTGATAAAACTTAGTTTCAAAAGGAGTTTTGAAGGCATAACATATTTCATTTTGACAAATTATTTTTTTTGTGTTACACACAATATCAAAGTCACAGCCATCTAATTTTTAAAACCGTTAAATATTGAAAAAACTGATAATCAAAACTTGCATGTGATACATCATTTTAAAGGAAATGTTGTGTAGATCTTGAATAAAATAGAACAGGCATGTTATAAATAAAATATGGCATGTTTCATAAAAAAAATATTATTTTGGTGTTATATCTCAAAAACTAAATGTAATTTGACATTTTGTTCTTCAGAAAAAAATGCCTCTTGCAGTTTTCATATTTACCTAAACTTGTCACAAAAATCGAGCCCAGGACATGTCTATTCATTTTTCGCTATATATGCTAGAAGTACCGTAAACTCCCAAATCCCATCGAAATTGGACCGCCCTGTACTTCCAAGAATAGCTAAATTTTTTCTTCAAAATATACACTCTTTCGAAAATAATTTGGGTCGAAACAGATATGAAAGAAGAGATTCACGTGATATATGTATCCTAGGTATCACCTTACGATGACTGAGAAAGGTTGCCATAATTCTTCCGTACGGATGTTCAATAGATCACCGAATTATATCCGAAGGAAAACAAATATGAGAAATTACAATTAAGCGATGTAAAACATGTTGATCCAATTGGAGCCTCGTGATTCGGATGAATTTTATAAAATGTAAATTGCATCTTTTCTTTTTAGATATCATTTTTTTTTACTAATAGTATTTACTAAAATAAAGACGTTTTCTATCATATTCTATTCTATCTGAAAGTATCCGATAATCCGAAATAATTTCGTATTCGGAACCGTATCTGAAACCGGTATAATATTATTCCTATATCCGTACCCGTATCCGAAATTTCATATCCATAACATCCCTGTATTTCATCATCGCGTCACGTATAGCTACATGTCCCTATTTTCAACAATTTCGACCAAATACGAAAATGGCTTGAAGTGAGTGCCGCAGGCGTCTGGCGGATGATGCGGGGGCGATGGCATGTGAGAGATGAGGGGCGAAATAGACCGCTCGGTGGATAAATTGAACTAACTGTTACATATTTACAACCAAAACAAATATATGTATTGGAAAAACTAAAAGCCTTTTCACCCAGTTTGTTTACTTAAAAGATGATTTATAGTATAGACAGGGCCAGCCCGAGCCGAGGGTGCAAGGAGTGCATCTCACCCGGGCACCATTCTAAGAAGGAACGACAAAAATGAAAGAAAAATAGTATATTGTTTTATTAGGATTAAAAGTGATACTTTTTTTGGCGAGACTAATGCCTGATTTCACCAACTAATTCCTAATAGTCCGGGAGCCCACTGTCCGAAAGTCTACGTCATAAAACATCCGGTTCATTCATGATTTATTTGAAAGGATTTATACCAAAGAATATTAAACCGTTGGTCTGCCTAAGCTCATCCTGGCGGGTCATAGTTAATGAACGTAATTTATTTGGCAAAAACTGGTACGTCACCTACGTCACAAAACATCCGGCTGAAATTTAAAGACATTATAGATAAATATCAGTTATTTGAAATTGTCTTGGTCTGCCAAGCTTCACCCTGGCGGAAGTGCTCGGCAGACCATCCTGAAGCGGTGACAACTACTGTCAATCTGTCAAATTGAGCGGTCTCAGTCAAGCCAGATCATAGATTGACAAGAAAGAATGTATGATAAATTCTCTCTCTGCTTGTCAGTATATAAGCTGTAAATCGCTAAAGAGTTAATTTTTTTGTTTTATGTTGACTGTGATTTGATTTGAAAAAAGCAAATAAAGGTTACTCTTTGGATGTGCCTGGCTTACCACCACTAATCAAGTATTTCAATGTCGTGTCGGCAAGTCATTTGCTATGATGAAGTTATATATTATGCTTCATAGCATTTATTTTTCTTATTCAGGCGCAAGAATAAATAAAGGAGATGGTTTGACACATGAACATACCACGTACAATAGACCATGAGAAAAATACGCATTTTCTTAAATGAGACAATCAACACTCAAGAATTGGTCTCGTGATTTGTTAATCGTCATGGCGAATACAAGACGAATCGGAAATTGAATTCGTTTAAACGAATATCGGTTGGGATCATCGGAATCCTCAGAATGAGAACGTTTTCACCTCTGAATCTTCCTTAGAGTGCGTCATGTGAATAACATTGATCATCAGTTTTCTTATCACCAAACGCGTTCCATTGCATATGTTTGATTGGTTTAGATTCCGAATCATGATGACAGCCGAGCCAACCTCAAGTTGTAAATTGCGTGGTGGTAAGCCAGACACATCCAAAGAGTAACCTTTATTTGCTTTTTTCAAAACAAATCACAGTCAACATAAAACAAAAAAATTAACTCCTCAGCGATTTACAGCTTATATACTGACAAGCAGAGAGAGAATTTATCATACATTCTTTCTTGTCAATCTATGATCTGGCTTGACTGAGACCGCTGAATTTGACACTAGTTGTTACCGCTTTAGAGTGGTCTGCCGAGCACTTCCGCCAGGGTGAAGCTTGGCAGACCAAGACAATTTCAAATAACTGATATTTATCTATAATGTGTTTTAATTTCAGCCGGATGTTTTGTGACGTAGGTGACGTTCCAGTTTTTGCCAAATAAATTACGTTCATTAACTATGACCCGCCAGGATGAGCTTAGGCAGACCAACGGTTTAATATTCTTTGGTATAAATCCTTTCAAATAAATCATGAATGATTCGGATGTTTTATGACGTAGACTTTTCGACAGTGGGCTCCCGGACTATAAAGTTAGGCAATACTTAAATCGGATTTAGGAATTTTAGGAAGTGCAATTTGCGTTTCACCACGCACTAAGTAATGCCTAAGGACGATAGGAAATATCTTACGTTAGGTCTGCCTAGAGTATTTAGAAAATGCTTAACCTCAAATTGATGTGATAAAATTATTATAGTTTTATCATTTTTTCTCTTCTTACTATCCTTTGTCAAATTTACAGTCTAGTATTGAACAGTGGTACCAATTATATGTACAAAACTCTCCAAATCAAGTTTTTAACGAGGTATTTCTTAACTAAGAATTTCTTAGGTTAGTGGAATACGATTTAGGTAAGTATCGGATTTATGTATTTTTTATAGCAGGAATTACTCAGTTAGGAACTTCCTTACATCTCGTTTGTGAAATCGAGCATAAATGTTTGTCAGCTGAACGCAGTCAGGCCGACAATTTTATCGAGACACAAAAAGTGCTTTCTCCGAATAAAATATGCGATTTTTTTCGCAAACGGTTTTCAAACGATAGAATTGAGATAATATTTTTTTATCCTACACTATAAGAAAGTTGAATTTTACCAGCTTTACGGAGGCGAGAAAGTAGACCTTTTCTCGGCTAGGCGGTAAAATAATTTTTACGTTTTCACGCTAGCTGGCGCGCCAGTTGACAATTAAACGTCAGTATGAAAATAAATATTTAGCCTTGAGCCGAACGCATCCTTTATCTATGTATTTAGCAGTTGTCAATTCAAACATAAGTTGTCGTATTTTGATATTTGTTCTAAGTTATGGAGTCTGAATCAGAAGAAATAATGTATCTCACCCCACCTGAAATAACTGATATAGCTAACCAGGTCACGCTAGACTTATTACCGAATAAATCTAAAGCGACATATAACCTCGAATACAAATTATTTATGGAGTGGTGTGCCTCCAAGCAAGGGAAAAAAATACAAGTACTGTTCTCAAATTTAACCAAGCTAGAAATCTCTTTTGTTAACTGTACTATAGCGTAATCCGATTTTAATGTCACTTTAAAAAATATAATGACTCATAGTTATGAATTTCATATTATAAAATAAAATTTTTATAGAAAAAATCTTACCAACAATTATTTTGTAGGATAAAAAATCATGTGTAAACCATGGCAGTAAAGTGATTTTTCAGTCCTCAAGAAGTGGCCAGGCTCGGCTGCGCCTCGCCTGTCCATATCTTCCTTCGGCCTGAAAAATACCACTTTATCGCCTAGGTATACAATATACTATTTTATCCTACACTATAAGAAAGTTGAATTTTACTAGCTTTACGGAGGCGAGAAAGTAGACCTTTTCTCGGCTAGGCGGTAAAATAATTTTTAAGTTTTCAAGCTAGCTGGCGCTCCAGTTGACAATTAAACGTCACTATAAAAATAAATATTTAGCAGTTGTCAATTCAATCATAAGTTGTCGTATTTTGATATTTGTTCTAAGTTATGGAGTCTGAATCAGAAGAAATAATGTATCTCACTCCACCTGAAATAACTGATATAGCTAACCAGGTCACGCTAGACTTATTACTGAATAAATCTAAAGCGAAATATAACCTCCAATACAAATTATTTATGGAATGGTGTGCCTCCAAGCAGGTGAAAAAATATAGTGAAAATGTAATTTTAACATATTTTGTCCGAATTATCAAAAAAAATACAAATCGTCAACTCTCTGGTCAATAAATTCAATGCTAAAATCTACATTACTAGTGAAAGATAATGTTGATATTGGAAAGTATACAAAAGTAATAGCTTTTTTAAAAAAGTAGTCTGTCGGGCACATTCCCAAAAAATCAAGAATATTTGAACAGCAAGAAATTGAGAAATTTCTTCGTTTAGCTCCTGATGAAATATATTTGTTGATGAAGGTAAAACGATTTATTATTAATATTATTATTTGATAATATCACTAATATTTTTTAGGTAATATTAATCATTGGTATTTCCGGTGCATGCAGAACGGACGAACTTACAAACATGATGATAGATGATGTTGTGGATGAGACTGATATATTAATAATACACATGTACCGGATACAAAAAACAAACAAACGGCGAACTTTTACTGTTTGTAACGTCGAGAAGGAAAATTTCATTGATGTTGTTGCAATTTGCAAACACTACTTCAACCTTCGTCCCCCTAATATCACTTCCAGGCGACTTTTTTGTGAGATATCAAGGTGGAAAGTGTGCAGCACAAAATGTGGGACACCACACTATTGGGACAATGCCATTTAAAATAGCCAGTTACCTAAAATTAAGTAACGCTAAAAGAATATACAGGACAATGCGTTTAGAAGATCATCCGCCACTCTCCTTGCCAATTCAGGAGCAGATATTTTAGCATTAAAAAGGCACGCCGGATGGAAATCCACCAGCGTAGCGGAAGGCTACGTTGAAGATTGTTTAAATAATAAAATAAGTGTCGCTAGAAAACTTTTCAACACTAACGATATGGCCGGGTCTTCTACTATGACTATGAATGAATCTACATATACTGAAACTGCTGAAATGACGACTCCTTTAATAGAAAATAAAGCAGACGTGAGGGCAACAGCTTCAACTGCTTCCTTCTCTGAACAAGTACTGTTATCAAATTTATCCAAGCAAGGAATCTCTTTTGTTAACTGTACTATACATAATCCGATTTTTAATGTCACTTTGAAAAATAATGACTCATAGTTATGAATTTCATATTATAAAATAAAATTTTTATAGAAAAAATCTTACCAACAATTATTTTGTAGGATAAAAAATCATGTGTAAACCATGGCAGTAAAGTGATTTTTCAGGCCTCAAGAAGTGGCCAGACTCGGCTGCGCCTCGCCTGTCCATATCTTCTTTCGGCCTGAAAAATGCCACTTTACCGCCTAGGTATACAATATACTATTAAAAAGGATTAGATGTAAGAAAACGTGAAACTAGATTGATTTACTCACTGGTTTTGTAGGTGTCAAGGCAACACAAATTTGATAATTCAACAAAATAATTGTCAGAAACATTTAAAGTCACTTATCTACTCATTATAGGACTGTGCGTTTTAAGTAAGTACCCCAGTATTGAGAAATAACTTGTTGTAGTAAAATTTTTGAAATGTTTCTTACAGATTACAGATCCCAACTGTACGCCGCCTGACGTTCTTGATATTGCCGTGAGAGTACAAAAAAGTGTACTCGGTCAACCAGAATTCAATATGCAGCTATACAATAATAACTCCAAAGAATAAAAAACTAAGTGACTTTCTCATTAAAACGAAGTTCGATAAGTTTTCTTTCAACGTTTCACCTCCAAGAGATCATACTATTGAGAACAAATTGTTTATAACCTCTATGAAATATAAGTTTTTCAAATAATTGGAATCCGTCCTCACTTCGTGATAATTTAACATGATGAACAAAGAGAAATCATAAATTTACTCTTTTTATTATCGCAAAAATGCTTTGAAGAATATAAAACTGCGATTGCAATTTCGGCTACTAGTCCATCATCGGGTTGATTGAGTTAAGAACTGAATAAATAATTGTTAAAGATTTGACGCTTACGGGTGGGGAAAAATTATTACAAGTAACTTAATAGACAAGAGCAACATATTTCAAGAAGAGCTAATCGAAGTGGGTTTCCCAAATTGGTACAATAAAATGCTCTTAGAAAAAAATTAATGTTTTAATACACTAAATATCTAAATCACTAGATATCGCCTCTTGATTATTATTGAGTTTGAAATTATATATTTTTCAATATTTGGCATTTTTGAAAATAAAAATGCACCTGTAAAAATGCACCTGCTATTAAGTTTACTTTCAAGTTTTTATGTTACTTTTCGCATGGTTACTGTCGAAACTTTGTCAAAAATATCCAAAAATATAAAAAGCGCTTTTCAAAATGAGTGATTCTGATGGAAGTTTACCCTCTGATATAGAAACAGCAGCAAATTAAGCGATCTCAAATTTAGTTCCGACAAAATCCAAGGCGCGGTATGAGTTGAAGTACCATAAGTTTGAAGAATGGTGCAAAGCTAACAAAATGAAGGAGGTGTCTGAGAAAATCCTTTTGGATTATTATTCCGGAAAGCAACGCTCCCAGAAACCATCTACACTATGGAATCACTACTTAATGTTGAGAACTATGATTTCAGTCAAGAAAAATCATGATATAATATAATTAATAAAGTATAAACTTTAAAATAAAAACACTTTGCTTATGTTTCACAATATAAAAAATATTTAGATACTGTATTTAGCAGTAATAAAAAATCGACATGTTTCGAGCTATGAACTCATTATCAAGACAGACTACTGGAGAGTATTGCATCGTAATTTATAAAACAGACAAAAGCAAAGGTGATACCTGAAAATCAATTTGTTCATTTACAAGGGGTAATTGACTATTATGGGCGGAACTTATTTCGAGAATTTCGAGAAGGTCAAGACGTTTACCCTTGTTACCTGAATGTAACAATTTGGTTTTGTTGAAATCCAGGAAGTGATTGAATTTTATACAATGTTCAGAGAAGCCAGTGGTATTTTTGTTTTGTAAAATTGACTTTTTATGTTCTTCAACACGAATATTTATATTCCTTCCTGTCTGTCCAATATAGAAAGCAGGACATTCGTCGCAAAATATTTTGTAAATACCACTGTTTTCTCCGATGTTAGATTTTTCTTTATTATTGACCAAGAATGACTTCAAGTTTCTTTTATTTGTACAAATTGTTTTAACGCTATTTTTCGATAGTCTGTTACAAATTTTGCTACTCAAATTAGGCACATAATTTATTGGGAAGTATTTTTGTTCTTCATTAATAATTTGCGTGGGGTATATTGAATGCAACAGATACTTTCTTCGTTTTTTCCCAATGAGCTTGTCGATAAGACTTTCATTGTAACCGTTATTGATGGCTAATAATTTAATTGTATTAACTTCAGTTTGAAAATTTGTTTCCGATAATGGAATCGTGAACAACCTATGTATGAACGAATGGAAAGCACTGAGTTTTATTTTAATGTGTTGGTTACTGTCGCTGTGAATTAAAGTATCTGTGAAGGTTGGTTTTCTATAAATGTTGAAAGTAAGAGAATTCAAATTCCTAGCAATCTGAACGTCTAAGAAATTCAAGGTACCGTTTTCGTTTTCTACTTCTTTTGTAAATTGAATCGAGTTGTAGAAAGTATTTATATATTTAAGGAAATTATCTAACTGCCTATCTGTACCGGTCCAAATACAAAAAATATCAAGCAATACTCTCCTGTAGTCAGTCTTGATAATGAGTTCATAGCTCGAAACATGTCGACTTTTTATTACTGCTAAATACAGTATCTAAATATTTTTTATATTGTGAAACATAAGCCAAGTGTTTTTATTTTAAAGTTTATACTTTATTCTTTATGATGTTTCACCAAGTGATGTGCGAGAATTCAATCTCAGTTATAATATAATTGTTAATAATAAATAAATCATTCTTCTAAAAAGTGTGGTTTTATCTAACAGCAAAATGTTAGTGAAACCGGTTTTTACTAGTTCTGTAATAGGTGCCCTTACAAAAAGATTTATAAAACTGTAAAATTCATATTACTAAATGAAAGTAGATGAAGTTAATTTTTCATATTCGTTAGTTTCCTAATATTCACTATCATGGTCATTTACTCCTGAACTACGTTTTTCTCAATTAATTCGTCCGTACCTACATAATTTGGCAGAAACCTCATTTCCACGTTTCCTTTAAAATAATTTGGAAAACGACTGTTCATTCGATCTCCGTCACGTTCTGTACAAACGGCATTTTTGAAGCAAAACGTCGGGCTTAAAATTCTGCCAACTGAATTTTTTATCTGCTCTTCCATACATGTACGTCATTTAACAGCTTGGCGTTGTAATATCTATGCAGTTGATTAAAAATATAATCGTTATATTTCCAGTATAGCTCTACCTTAATGAATTGAAATAATAAGAATTTTCACACTTTTTAATAACGTTTATTCGTCTCCATCTCCAGTTTATCAAACTGCAGAACTGAGCTGCAGATACTGAAAGTACAGCATTAGTCGCGTCAATAAAGCTTTTCGGTAGAAAGTCCTCAGAAACAGCTCCGATTTTGATAAAAATTGTTTTAAAATTTCTGTTTTTCAATGTTATTTGAAATCAGAAATCTTGTAGAGGGGAAAAATAATTATTTTTATTGTTTAAACAATATAGACGTCATTTATATAAAAAAATTAATTTTTCCGAAAACAATTGTTGGACTAAGGAAAACGACGAAATCAACGCTATACGTTATTTTTTTTTAACTCAAGGACCTACAGTTTTACGCCGGTTCCGAACGGCTAATGGGCTTGAATCTAAGTCATTATCCAAAAGATCAAATTCAGAACCACTTAACTTCATACATACACAACACCCAAGAGTAAGGTGGGACTTGAACCCACGATCCTCGGTTTACAAGCGATACACGTCATCGCTGGGCTACCGAGGCCTCTCGCCGATATTTTTGAACAATGTGAAATGCATGTTAATGATGCAAATTTTTTTTACATTATCGATGGTGGTATGTTACTTCACAGATTGAAATGGGAAAAAATACAAAGTTTTATTTTTGCACAATCAGCTCTTGATGATAGTGTGTTATTGATATTACTGGCTTTAGCACCTGATCATACAATAGTAATTTGTGCAACCAGTTGGGAAAAGCATTATTTTTCGTAATGAGCATTGATGTTGATTAGAGAGCTATTATTTATATTATTTCCATCTATGGAAGGAGAACTGTACAATAATTATGTTGTATATAGGATTCCTTGTCAGACATGTGGCATGACATGTGACATGACATACATGGGCAAACTTCAAGAATTTTATCCGGACGCTTAACGTCGCATAAAAGTGATTGCAATACAAAAAAGGCAACCTGTGCACTTGCGGAACATGTAATCAAAAATAAACATTTAATGGACTATAATCAAGTAGAAGTACTATGTACTGAGAATAATTTGCAAAAGATACTTTTCAAGGAGATGTTTTTCATCGGGAGGGACGCCAACAGTATGAACAAGAAAACTGATTTAAACAACCTGAGTAATATTTATAATTACATTTTGAAATTGGAACTTGACACCCCAGTTTCCCTAAACAACAGTTAATTTTGATTGGTCATGTTTTTGGTGTGACTCTTGGTAACCCTGTTTCCTTGAGATGTCAATTTTCATTTTTCAATTGTTTCCTCTCACTCTGTGGTTGAATCTTCTCACAGACAAGCATGCCTTCCGCAATTCGTCTGCCGAAAGAAAATATTATAACCTTTTTGGAAATTTTACAGTCAATTGATTTTATAAGTGATTAAAACTATTAATAGATGTTATCCACTTCAGTAGGGATGACTTTTAGGTGTTTTGTTGATGTTGACTTTTCACTACTAACCTCAAGTTAAGTGAGTAATGTTTTTAACCTATTTGTTTTTTAAAAGAAAATTTGTGCATTGTAAACCTTCTTTGTAGATGTCTTGAAGAAGAAAATAAAGAATTTTCGAAACGTTGACATAATAACACAGAGCCTTCTTTAGAACAACCCAGTACTTTTGACTGCATCCTCACGATTTATCTAATTTTTCTATATATATATATATATATATATATATATATATATATATATATATATAATATATATTATATATATATATATATATATATATATATATATATATATATATATATATATATATATATATATATATATATATATATATATATATATATATATATAGAGATATATATATATATATATATATATATATATATATATATATATATATATATATATATATATATATATATATATATATATATATGTATATACTGATTTAAATAAGTTTGACAATTCTAGGTAGTTATATGAGGAAGTATTGATTCAATTTTCAGTGCTTTTTCACTGGTTATGTATAAGTTGTAGATCGGCTATTCAATTGATTCTGCTTTTTTCAGTGTATCACGTAGAAAGACAACATAAGAAGGAAAATCTGATAGGCTTAATCGAAATATGAAAAGTTCCCAGGAGATTATCATACCAGTTCAGAACGGCATATCTCGAAAATCAAAATTGGATATGGTCCGCTCTTCGTATTCAATGGCTCGTGCGAATCGAACCGACATTCATGTCATCAGTTGGATGGCCTCCAGATTCGTAGCATCAGCCGCCGCCGGAAGGAGCTGAGGCCCTCAGGGAATTTCGCCACCCCTTGGACTCGTCTGAGGGGGCCGAGCGAACGGGAAAAGTGACGGCGACCGAGAAATGTTTGCGGAGTAACCTGAGTCGTTGTGTCGATTGAAAGCGTTATTTCAGCTGTTCTAGGAAGTCTGAATTTTAGATGCTGCTAAATGATTTCGATATACAGTAGGCAGTTTGATAGTTTTCCTCATTTTATACAAAATATTTTCGGTTTCAATATTCCAAGTAGCGACTTTTCAGTTGTATTTGATCCGAAAAAGACTATTGGGCTGTTTTGAAAGTCAACAGTGAGGTGCGAGAAGAAAGTGCAATTTGAATCCATTTTGAAACTCCTTGACCGCAATTTTTGAGAATTTTTTTTATATATGTTTATATATGTTTATATATATATATATATATATATATATATATATAATCTCTTGATAATTATTAGCAATAACAGGCTGGTTGAATCTTAAAAAACTCGATTTTATTAAAGAGTTGACGTTTCACTTCGATATTCGTAATTGAAATTTCTTTGACATTTATTGATGTGAAAAAATTTGAAAAAATAAGGCTGCTTTGTCTTGCTAGTTATTTATTATATGCTATTGAGTCTAATATTAACATTCAAAAATGTTATCATTTGATGGTAAGGGAAACCAAAGACCCCCTTACCTACGTAATGTTTGAAAATAAAAATAATAGGGTATTATTTATCTAACAACAAAGAAATGAGTCATGGGAAAACATTAAAGATGTGGAGTAAAATTATCGGTATAGTACGTTTATATGGAAGCAGCCGTTGACACGTGTTTCGGACTCTTTGGTCCTCATCAGAACGGCGTAGCAAAGCATTGGATTGAAAATTTGAGGATGAAAATAGTACAACAAACAAAATCCTCTGATTCGGAAGACAATCACCCTCATTGTGGTTTATTTTCATCTTCAAATTTTCAATCCAATGCTTTGCTACGCCGTTCTGATGAGGACCAAAGAGTCCGAAACACGTGTCAACGGCTGCTTCCATATAAACGTACTATACCGATAATTTTACTCCACATCTTTAATGTTTTCCCATGACTCATTTCTTTGTTGTTAGATAAATAATACCCTATTATTTTTATTTTCAAACATTACGTAGGTAAGGGTTTCTTTGGTTTCCCTTACCATCAAATGATAACATTTTTGAATGTTAATATTAGACTCAATAGCATATAATAAATAACTAGCAAGACAAAGCAGCCTTATTTTTTCAAATTTTTTCACATCAATAAATGTCAAAGAAATTTCAATTACGAATATCGAAGTGAAACGTCAACTCTTTAATAAAATCGAGTTTTTTAAGATTCAACCAGCCTGTTATTGCTAATAATTATCAAGAGATTAAAAATAGATCACAGGCAACAACAATTCGAATAAATATATATATATATATATATATATATATATATATATATATATATATATATATATATATATATATATATATATATATATATATATATATATATATATATATACAGGGTGTCCCACCGGGAAAGAACGCGATCTGTATATGGAAAACTACACATAGGAAACTTTTGAAAATTTTACAGTATACTAATGTTGATAGGGGCAACTCGACTAAAATATTTTCAAGATGGTGGCACTTCCGGTTATACCGGAAGTAGATACCAACTTGCTTATTTTAAATTGGATACCCTATATATTGATACATTTTTGGATTCTACGCAAGATTTTAGGCAGATTTTATGTATTTGTCCTATACCTAAGTCTAAGCGTTTTTGACATATTTAGGTTTTTATGTCAAAAATGACGATTGCAAGCCCTAATATAATTATCAATTGTTCCTATTAGGATTTCTGTATTACTTACTTTGGGGAGGATTCCTTATTGAAGAAGACTTGCTTCAATAGATTTTGTATAGTATTTGGATAACTAATCATACAGGATGTTCGAAAAAAAAAGATCTAAAATGAGATTGAGAAAACTGACAAAAATCAATTTTTTTAAATGGAAACCCCCCATTTTTCTTATTTTGTAGTATTTAGCATTTAAAAAGAAGGTATTTTTGTATGAAGTTATCTATACCTAAAATTTGAAGTTTTCGAAATATTGCCAAATGGCGATTTTGCATTTAATCGTTAAAAAATTAGATCTAGGATAGCCACGATCGTATTTGACATTTCAAATCATCGTAATGGCACCCCGGCTAAATTATACAAACGAAAATTATTTAAACTTTTAAGGCTTATCTAAATCATTTTCATTTAAATGCTGCGCTAATGAAAATATGGACAGCATAGGGATGATATTTGTGTTTCCGTAAAATTCTTAGAACTGACGATTTAGATAAGCCTGATTCTAATGCTATCTGCCCTGAAGATTTTTTTGGATATGCTTCAAAGTATCCCAAAATTGCTATTTCAATATCCTCATTGTTAACAACTGGTTTCTTTTTGTACACTTATTATGCCTTTACGGATCCAAAATTCTTGAAGTTTTCTATATTTTGTTTGACAATATTTGGTGATGGTTTTTGTTTATGAGGATATCGGGTCGCACATGTATCACATGTTCTTGAAATAATTTATCACATTGTCCATAAATAATAAATAAGTTAAAATAATTTTCGTTTGTTTAATTTAACCGGGGTGCCATTACGATGATTTGAAATGTCAAATACGATCGTGGCTATCCTAGATCTAATTGTTTAACGATTAAATGCAAAATAGTCATATAAAAATATTAAATTGGCAATATTTTGAAAACTTCAAATTTTAGATATAGATAACTTTATACAAAGTTACCTTCTTTATAAATGCTAAATACTACAAAATAAGAAAACTGGGGGGTTTCCATTTGAAAAAATTGATTTTTGTCAGTTTTCTCAATCTCATTTTAGATCTTTTTTTTCGAACACTCTGTATGATTAGTTATCCAAATACTATACAAAATCTATTAAAGCAAGTCTTTTTCAACAAGGAATCCATCCCAAAGTAAGTAATACGGGAATCCTTATAGGAACAATTGATGATTATATTAGGGCTTGCGATCGTCATTTTTGACATAAAAACCTAAATATGTCAAAAACGCTTAGACTTAGGTATAGGACAAATACATAAAATCTGCCTGAAATCTTGCGTAGAATCCAAAAATGTATTAATATATAAGGTATCCAATTTAATATGAGCAAGTTGGTATCTTCTTCCGGTATAGTGCCACCATCTTGAAAATATTTTAGTCGAGTTGCCCCTATCGACATTAGTATACTGTCAAATTTTCAAAAGTTTTCTATGTGTAGTTTTCCATATACAGATCGCGTTCTTTCCCGGTGGGACACCCTGTATATATATATATATGTTAATTTTCAGGTTCTCGCAGAGATAATCTGGTTGTCTGGTTTCCCGGGTTTGTATCCGCGTATGGGCTTCGTCTTCGTTGAAGTCAGTTCAGTGTTTTCATTCCGACCAAGAAGAGCTACCTGAAGATGGCAAATGTGATTTTGCCGAAACGTCGAGCAGACTTCAACGAAGACGAAGCCCATACGCGGATACAAACCCGGGAAACCAGACAACCATATATATATATAAATATATATATATCAATCTATATATATACATATATATATCTAGTTATATATATGTATTTATATATATATATATATAGATATATATATATATATATATATATATATATATATATATATATATATATATATATATATAGGGTGGACCACCAGGAACTGCATCGATCGATATCTCAGAAACCGAATTTAGGAAAAATTTGAAATTTTGGAAACTTGCTTGATGTCTTAGAGTCTACTCAGCTAAAATATTTTGATATATTGGGCATCTCCGATTATACCGGAGTCTAAGCGTTATTGACATATTTGAGTGTTTATGTCAAAAATGACGAAAGCAAGTCCTAATATAATTATCAACTGTTCCTATAAGGAAGCCCTTATTACTTACTTCAGTTTGGATTCCTTGTTAAGAGGGACTTACTTTAATAGATTTTGTATAATATTTTCATAACAAATCAAACTGACAAAAATCAATTTTCTCAAATGGAAACCCCCCATTTTTCTAATTTTGTAGTATTAAGCATCCAAAATTAATGTAATTTTGTTTAATGTTATCTATACCTAAACTTCTTAGTTTTCGAAATATTGCCAACTTTATATTTTTATTTAGCGATTTTGCATTTCTTCATTTAACAATTAGATCAAGGATAGCCACGATCGTATTTGACATTTCAAGTTATCGTAATGGCACCCCGGTTATATTATACGAACGAAGTTTATTTAAACTTATTTATTATTAACGAACAATGTGATAAAGTTATTTCAAGAACATGTGATACATTTATGACACGATATCCTCAAAAAAAGAAACAATCACCAAATACTATGAGACGTATTTTAAAAAACTCGAAGAACTTTGGACCTGCAAAGGAAAAATGTACAGAAATGAACCAGTTATAGTTTAGGATTGTTTTTATGTCAAAAAACTATCAATATGTAGGTAAATTCAGTAAAAATTTTAGCATCTCCAACTTTTGAGGAACAGAGTGGCCTGGAGGTGCATGAACTGAAAAATTAGTGGAAATTATTTATGAGCAACATATCCCCTCAACATCCTGAAGCATTTTAAAAGATGAATGGACTTCCAACTTGATTTAGGGAAGTGCTTCCAGGCAGTAACATTTTTTTTTCAGCCACTGCCATTTTTATGTGAAAATTTCTTGTTTTTTGATGGTTGAACCCATCCTCATATCTTCTTCAGATTGGGAAGGAAAGTTGAGACGTGGAACGTGATCTGAGTTGATGTTTCAAAAAAAATTTTTTTTTGTTCAATCACTTCCATTTGAATATATAGATCTCAAGTATATTCGAAGATTTTAAATTTTTTTCTCCCCCACAATCCCTTCAAATTGACTAATGTGATTGAAAATTTGTTTATAATAAATAAAAAATGAGGGATATACAGGGCACTGACAGTGCTTTGCTGCTCGTGCATTTCCCAAATAAATTTATTTGTCCAATTTTTAAATAGGACATTATATTCGAGGATTAATTTCCAGCAAATTACTCGGAATTACCATCATATTATTAGTTTAACTAAAGGAACAAGTCCTTTCGATGTATATATCTTCATTTACTATCAGAGGAGGATTATAGATTACTCGGATAGCCTCCTTTAAATGTGGAATACGAATTTCTAAATAGAAGAAAAATAGTGGAAAGCTATTCCGACTTGCATTGTCTCAGAAGAAAATCTGTTTTTCTGTAAAGAAAAATTCGCCTATAATAGATGAGTTTCTGAAAAAATTCTAAAATATTTCGTACATAGTCATGATAAATCGTAAATAATGCTAGGAAATTAACAATAAATTTCAGTAGTTATAGAGAAACATCCATCCTACTGTGAGTTAGTTGATGCATATAATATCTACTTTATTGAAAAGAAATTTCAACAATCTGACTTAGTGATACTCATGAAAGGCAATGTAGGCTAAAGATAAATCTCGTCATTCCCCGACGGTCATCCTGAACCACATCAAACTGAGGGAGTCTAGTGGTTTCGATTATTTCCTTTGACATATTCAGTAAATACAAATAAACACCCTTGAATGGAATACGAATATGGGGTTACTAGACGGAGATAGTGAATGTCAATTCCTGGGTAAATTTACATCACGTCACGGATTATTATATGCGATAATCTTCATGGTGAATGTTAATGCATACCTCTATCTTCAACATGTATTTGATGTTACAAAAGCTATTGAATATATCGATCATTGGTTTCTTTTTTGGGGATATTCAATGGTCTCTAATTTCATACATAAATTTTCAACTTTATTCTCATAGGGTATTCGGTGAGATACCATGAGTATTGTCTCGATAACTTTGTAGCACTTGTATATATCCTGAGACACAACACATCTCTAAGTGCTTAACATTAATCACATTAGGTGATAAACGCAAAACCTGGTGATATCAAGTGAACTTCTTCCTTGAGCTATGAACCATGAAGTATTTCCTCCCATTCCATAAGCAAGACTTGCAAAAAACAACAAACTACTACTTTTTAGCCCTTCTTCTTTTATCAACCTTCCTCTCCTTTTATAATTTTGTATTAAATTATATTACAGTATATACAATCGAAATCTGATTATCGAATTTCTGAACATTTCTAAAAAGATAATTACAATAATATTCCATTTCTATCCTCTTTCTTTACCCCCACCATTATTTTATGTTAAAATGCCATATTGATTGTGAATTTGAATCTGCATACCACGAAATATTACTCAATTTTTAAAGAAGAATTACATTTTTTTTGATACAACATTCCACTTTCTTTTTCTGACCTAAATTGGCTCAAAAACAATCCGAAATGTTCTCTTATGGATACCTACCTGTGTAATAAATTTGAAGTTAATATTCCTCCAAAAGTTATCGAGGAAACTAACAGACCGACCGAACGATCGAATTTTTTTTTCTCTAGTTTTTCTATGTTTTGGAATATTTTATGCCGATTAAATGTTCCACTCTAAAAAGTTGATTGATTTAGATAAATAACTAGTGTATTAGCACACTTCACAACTAGTTATTTTAATCCATTTAATTGATTTCATAGTTTGATAATCTGAAAAAAAAAGGTCAAGAACATGTGCACTCTGCTTAGAATTAGTCCACAACCTAAATTGCAGAGGCCTCGGTAGACCAGCGGTAAGGTGAACCGCCTTATACCGTTTGTGCACCGAGGATTGTGGGTTCGAGTCCCACCTCGCTCTTGGGTGTTGTATATGTCCGGAATTTAGTGGTTATTTATGATGAAAAATGTTAGGTAATGTACATAGTTTACAAGCCCATTGGCCGTTCGGAACCGGCGTTAAACTGTAGGTCCCTCGAGTTAAAAGAAAGAATATGTAATCAACAGGCTACAAAAAATGTTCACAGAACGGAATAGTCTACAAACGACTGCTGCATCTAACCTTGTGTAAATTGTGAAATACCAAAGAAGACAATAAACAGATATCATTTGCTGACAAAAATGAAAGAACAGACATAAATGAATAGATTGAAGGTTGAACCATTAAAAAAAATGAAAAACAAATTGTCTAAACAAAATACTACTACTCTGGAGACATATTTTTATATAATCACGTTTGTCTATTTTATCTCGGGGGATAATTGATATTATTTTTGTTATTTTATTTTTCACATGTATATTATTTGTTGATATTACCTTAGATGCGGTTGCTATAAATACACTTATTATGCCCTGGGGCGTTATGAGCGGGCAATATGGATCATAACGCTCGCTCATTATACGAGGACAACTGAAGCAACTTCCATTGATTAAATACTTCATAATCCTTGTCGTATACGACTCTGGATTTCTCCGGCATTGAATTATTCGCAGCTTTGGCTGCATTTTCTATGATATTCTTGGGTAAATTCATTTTCATTTCCATTATTTCTATAAGACTACACAAAGAAAGCAGCAATGACATTCACTAAATATGATAAAATCGATTTTTCATTATAATAAAATAATATTTTCGTGAAAAATAAAATCTTGTATGCACCACATGCGTTACTAGATCCTAACGCCCATCGGGCAACATTCATCCCTCGATGCCCTCGGGCCGAAAGTTACCCTCCGGGCATTAGAAACTGTATAACGCACTTGGTACATAAATAACTAATTCGTTTGAATCATATTTCCACAAGTCAATATAGTAGGCATTTCCGTGGATATTTTAGTTCAAGGAATCTAGATTTGCTCCTGTTTTGATTCAATCGTATTTCCACAAACAATTATGTGTAATATTTCTGTGAGATTAACATGTTTATGTTATTCCAAATCTATTGCCCCTACATCAATTGTATCGGTATCATTACGAATAAACGTCATTATTATATTATAATTACTTACTTCACAGTCTGTTATTGGACGATTACCAAAAATAGGGAATTGAAACTTTACCGCCATTACTAACCGCCCCTGGCCGCACACGTCATCTACCAACAAATGCCCATCCCCCTCTACGATTCCCTATCTACATCATTTTTAAAACTCTTTATTGGCGAGTCCCACCCTCCAAAAGCTAAATTGGTTCTTCAATCATGAGAGCTAAGTTAGTTTTACAGTCATAAAAGCTTAGTTGGTTCTACGATCCAGGACCAGACCACCGAGAGAGCAGCATCGCCCTGGAAAGCGGTGAATTCGACGGCAAGCGAGACTGAAGACTACGAGGGTGAATCTGACCTCGATGGGCAGAGATGTTAGTTCATTAGACACGCAGTAACTGGATCGCTAGTAAGGAGCAGCGCCCAACAGAGGATCGGCTCGGTGGGAAGGAAGTGGATCATCATAGGATTTCGGATGGGCAGAGATGTTAGTTCATTACTGATGTTGAATCTCGATGTCAAAGTGATGAGCATTGTTCACCAGCGAATCGACCCGGAATGAAGCGGACGTACTTACGTCGACAGAGAATGCCATGGGCAGTCGTCAAGTATGTTAACTTCATTTCAAATGCGCCGCTACGCAGAGAGACGTATACATGAGTCTTGGCGTATAGACACAAGGAAGGGAGCAGGTTCTAGTGCTGACCGCAGTACGAGAGTCATAATCTAAGTGCGAGACTAAGGTTTAGTAGGCCAATGCACTGAAACTGAAAGAACAGATGTGATTTGAGTGGGTAGGAGACTGTTGCATTTGTAGCAGTTGATTTCCACACAGGCCAGGTTAGCTACCGGTACGGCTTTTGAAGTTTTTACCACGATTAAAGAAAAAAAAAGATCTTAACAAAAGCTAAGTGGTTCTACGTTTTCAACAAAAGCTAACTTGGTTCTGCGATCTCAAGAAACCCTAAGATGGTCCTACGATCTCAGCAAAGGATCAGGTAGTTCTACTGTCTCAACAAAACATAGTGGGTTTACGGTCAATATTTCTGATTTTTTGATGGTAGAACCAATTAGCTCCACCAGTATAATTTTTATTTTAAAAACAGGAGATCGTGGAACCAACTTAGCTTCACCACTATAATTTCTATCTGAAATAACATAAAGTAGCTCGCTAATTTATTATCGACATGTTCTCCAAAACCTAAGATGGTTCTACGATCAACGAAAGCTATGTTCGCTCTACGATCAAGAATTATACAATTGGTCTAGGAAGTTTTAGATTAATTCATCTGGAAGGTCATTATACATTTTCTTAGCATTGTAAATGATTTTTTGTTAATTCAGAGGAAGGAAGGTGATGCCACATGTAGTGACATACCCGTGCTGTGGCACCAAGGGTACGGTATGAAATACTTATAATTCAAGCAATACTTATGAATCAAGCAATTTTTGTTTTTGATTCGTAGAACTAACTTCACAACTATAGTTTTTATCTGAAAAAACAGAAAGTCGCTCGCCAACTTGTCTTTATTACTAGTTACAGACAATTAAATAAATGTCAGGTTTTAGCATATTCAAAATTTAAACCATTTCAGCCCAATCCTTTTCAGTGGAAGAAAGTGGAAATTCCATAAAATGGGAATTACTGAAAAAAATTGGTTGGTCAAATGAAGTGAATAATTATATAGTCTGTCCAGCGAGATTTTGCGTGCACGTCATCAATTGTTTATGACATCGATCGTGAACACTGTTGCCAGACGTAATAAATAATCTTAATTTTAATTAGCTAACCCAATTTCCAACAAAAATGAGATAATTGCATGTTTGAAATGGCGGGCATTTTTAGCGGTAAATTCAAATTAACCATCAGTTCCTACCAGAAGTGTCACTCTATATTCATCGATCGATAAATCGAACTTTTAGTTACAAAATCTTCGAAAAACTAGGTTATCTCGGCGACTGTCAAACGTGAAATACGCCGGCGCATTGGTCGAGAGGGTCCGACAAAATTGCAAATTTTGACAACTTAGCAACCATTCAACTTATTTTCATTACTCGTAATGTTAATATTTCTTGATGGATACATACGATTTGATATGTTAAGGACAGAATATTGGTCGAAATTGATAATCCGGTCACTATCACCATATAACTACTTTTTCAAAAAATTACTCACGACAGATAAGAATTTCCATTTATTTGGATAGCCAGTATTGGTTCGTTATTTGCGCATGACTGTGACGTGCACGCCAACTCTCGCTGGACAGACTATATCAACAAAAGAAACAAATAAGCTCAGACAATATAATAACATTATAAAAGATGAAATACAAGGTGGAGTAAAACATTGTTTCATCTTCTTTGTTTCTATGCTTGATAAATAACATTAAACAGACCTCAATGCGACCACTCTGCATTCGCCTTATGTCTGAGGGAGTATTGGGTCGTTATTTGCGCATGACTGTGACGTGCACGCCAACTCTCGCTGGACAGACTATATCAACAAAAGAAACAAATAAACTCAGATAATATCATAACATTATAAAATAGAAGGTGGAGTAATACATTGTTTCATCTTCTTTGTTTCTATGCTTGATAAATGACATTAAACAGACCTCAATGCGACCACTCTGCATTCGCCTAATGTCTGAGGGATTCATCAGAATAATCAACAACGTTTCTATGAGAAATTTCACCAAAGAAACCGGTCCTTACACAAGCACATGTTTTCTAACAAAACAACTACTGCCAAATCCGCTTAGGGTCGTTTTCTCAACACTTAACACACAAAATCCCCCGCCATCGTGAAGATTTTAATTATCTCGCTGGTAACACGCTGCAGGTCACATTTTTGAATTCGGTTCGATTCTGAACAACGCCGAAAGAGGCTTAACTGTAGAACCTTCGTCACTGGTCACTTTGATGTTCGGAATAATCTATGAATCTTTGTAAATTCATCCAATTAGTAATTCGCATGGAGACAGAGCGCTGAAAATTCGTTTTCCTGAACTGGTTAAGCTGCCGAAGTAGTGTTTGGAAAAGGGTAATTGGATATAACGAAAACTACGTGTTTTTCCAAATGAATCTTCTTAACATCTCTTTGTTACATCATTTGAACAAACTTTTAAACTCCCCCTTCATTTTAATTGGGAAACTGACTTATGAAATCAATATTTAAAATAAATGTTAAATTTCAAAAACTAACTACAAAATTCCTAACATAAAACTTATGTACGGATGTAATGTGGTCTTGATTATTAAAACACAAGAAAATATAATCAGTAGTAATACTAGAAGTACTTCAAAATAATCAGGTTATACATCGATAATTTGTTGCATGTCAGTTTGACAGTTTAAATTATTCTGTCAAACTGACACGATGTGTAATTATGCAGGAAGTTTGAAATGTATAACCGTATTTATTTTGAAGTACGCATTGTATTATTGATACAATTATTTGTTGAGTATATTAAGTAAAAATCTCCAAATCGACTCATTTCTGAACAGTTATTGATAAACGTCAAAATTTGACAGTCCTGTTAGTTTTCGATTGGTGAAGCTACTCTATGTATAATCAGGTATTATCGAAATTATACAAGGTAACTTAACTAAATTGATCGTTCTGATTGGTTGAAAATTATACGAAAGAAATAATCAGTTATAATATAACAAGAGCATCGAAAATAATCGATTATACTTCCGAGTCACGAGACCTATTTTGCGAAACATCCACGAGAGCGAAGCTCGAGTGATGTTTTTAAGAAAATACATCGAGTGACGAGGTCAGTATAACGATAATTTTCGATTGCTTGAGTGGTATTCGTTACGACTATATAACGAATAAAAAATATCAATTTTTTTTTGGCAAACGTCAAAACATCGTCAATATGAAAACATCTACATTTTGACACGAGGCGAAACACCAAAACGATTATATCACGTCGTCAAGGGTATACTCACTTATCAATACGCAGTAGTTATGCGAAATTCACGGATTCTATTGGCTTATTCATACATGAAATATATAATCAGTTATAATATCACAAGAGCATCGAAAATAATCGATTATACTTCCGAGTCACGAGACGTATTTTGCGAAACATCATGAGAGCGCAGCTCGAGTGATGTTTCAAGAAAATACGTCGAGTGACGAGGTTAGTATAACGATTATTTCCGGTTGCTCGAGTGGTATTCGTTACGATTATATAACGAATAAAATATATCAATTTATTTTGACGAACGTCAAAACACCGTCAATATGAAAACATTCAGATTTTGACACGAGGCGAAATACCAAAACGATTATATCACGTCGTCAAGGGTATATTCCCTCATCAATACGCAGTAGTTATACAAAATTCACGGATTCTATTGGCCTATTCATTCACGAGTTATATAATCAGTTATAATATCACAAGAGCATCGAAACTAATCGAGACGTATTTTGCGAAATATCACGAAAGCGCAGCTCGAGTGATGCTTATATAACGAATAAACAACACCGCCAGAACTATAGTCAAAGCGTTGCATATTGAAAAATTGAACGAAACTTCTCCAAACTTGAATATTAATTTTTTTTCGACAAACGTCAAAAAATCGTCAATATGAAAACATTCACATTTTGACCCGAGGCGAAACACCAAAATGATTATATCACGTCCTCAAGGGTATTTACTCACTTATCAATACGCAGTAACTATGCAAAATTCACGGATTCTATTGTCTTATTCAAAAGTTATATAATCAGTTTCAGGGACCTTAATTAATTCTAATTATTGTGTTTATGTATATGGTTATATACCTACTAATCAATAAATTAGACATGTAGAAGAGTTCACACTTAAAATAAAACAGAATTTACATCAAGTATTTGTGGAATTCTGGACTTCCATTGTCTATAAAATATCTGAAACAAAAATAAAAGAAAGAAATTTGATTAGTAAATGGCAAGTTCAACAAAAAGGAAAATAGCTGAAAAAATTCAATTCAATGAATTAGTAGAATTGAATGGAAGTATCTGAAGGAGAATAAAATGAGATTAGTAAATAATAAGTTGGAAAAAATCGAAAAAATATGAAATTATACAATTAATGTACACAACGTTTAGGTTAGTTGGGTATGTCTAACCGTTCTCAACTGAAACCAGTTTACACTGTATAATTTTATATATTTTTTTCTCACTATTTTCCAACTTATTATTCATTAATCTCATTTCATTCTTTTTCAGATATTTTTTCAGGTATTTTCCTTTTTGTTGAACTTGCCATTTACTGATAAAATTTCCTTCTTTTATTTCTGTTTCAGATATTTTATAGACAATGGAAGTCCAGAGTTCCTTTACCAATCTAGTTAATTGAGTACTTAGCGTACGATGGCTAGTATTTGGGAGGCCTCGGGTTCAAACCCCGGGGCCGACTGGTCTGCCATTAGGTTTTTTCAGAGGTTTCCTCATGGTAATGTAAGTCACTGCTTCCAAACTTATAAGGCGAATGCTGGGTCAGTATTAATCCTCTGAAACCTACACACACTTCCTATGTTCCATAAATATCCCGTCTCACCTTTCCTTAATGCACTTCTACATACAAGTATATCCTCTGATCTGGCTGAAGGAGTTAATCCCAAACTCAAGCTGCCCGCCTCCCTGACACATACTTCAGGGAGGAATGAAACTTGTGTTTCCTTCCTTTTTTTCCAGAATTTCACGAATACGGAAGGAACATTGTCCAAATCATTCAAACTAACACTTATATCATGTACAAGTGAGGTAATTATTGAATATATCAAAGATATGGCATATCATCACGAGAGTATAGGGGCGTTAGAGGATACGTATAGAAGAAAACTGTATTTGGAACAAATAACTTCGAAATTATTAATTTAGTTATTTTTCCAGTGCACATTTGAATATAGATAAGGTAATCAAACCTTTTCTAGCAAATTGAAAGAAGGAAAAATTGTAAATTTAAATGAAATAGAATTTTCTCGAGAAATTAAGTTGTTTCAATTTTACATGGAGGTGTACTGGAAATAGTTCAGTGTCAAATAATAAGAATGTTGTTATAACAGATCTAAGCAAATACATATTGCTTAGTCGGCGTTGGGGCAGGTACACATTGATGAATGAACGTCTAAGTGTTATAATGAAACATGTCTATTATTATTCTTTAGAAGGCCAAGATTGCTATTCGAACAACATTAGAATGTTATCTTTTTTCAATCAATTCTGAGGAAATTATGATTTTGTGACTCCATAATATTTATTTTGTATTCAAGATCTCAAAATTGCAGATGGTAATTTTTTTCTGTTCTACTAACATCATAAAAGTATGAAAGGAAGCGTACAATATCACTTGCTATTCTATAGTCAAGAAATTGAATTTATTTCAAATAGATGATGGCTTCCGTCATTACTACGTGTTAATTTATCATCATGAACATGAACAAAACCTGATTTTACTATGTTTATTATATCAAAATAGTTTTAAAATAAATACCGACGACCATCATCGGACAGATTAAGTTTACAACTAAATTAAAGTCAACATATAATAAATATCGAAGACAATACTTCAAGGGCAGGCTTTAAAATTGGATTTTCAACTTGACAGTTCAAAAGCTCTTGGACTACATAATGATTTGCATTTATCAAATATAGGGGAATAAATCATGTTAATCTGGTCATTCAGCAAGACATTACCGTTTGTATTATGATTGTATTTGAAAATTTTCAATGTTTCTGAATCAATTGGTTCGACTCCTTGCATCTTTTGGAAATTATCAATTTGTAGAATCGGATGGTTGTTCTCGCGGCAATGATTTAAAAGCATAAAACATTGTTGGTGTTCTTTGAATCTTGTTTCACAGAAGAAACCTAATTACACTCCTTTGAATACAGAACAAACTGAAAATTCAAGACTTTACAAGTTAATTTATTCATTATTGGTGACTTAGTCGAGCCTAGACTACATAGTGTTACTGTCTTTGAATAATTATTTTTCGAAGTGTGAAAAGCAATGTAATAATATGATAATTTCAAAATAGAACAAATTACATACATACTAGGCTAACACACAATATGGTAAATTTTTTTTTTCAGATGTAGGCAAAACGATAAAAACCAATAAACAATTTGAAAGATACAAACATTTTGATATGTGAAAAAAACTTATGAAAAAACACCACCAACAAACATTCTTGAAAATATGATTAAATGGTTCAAGAAAATCTACGAAAAAATTTTATATATAGGTATAATAAAATATATATATATATATATATATATATATATATATATATATATATATATATATATATATATATATATATATATACCCGGCAAACGTTGTTCTGCCATATAAATTATTTTTATCTATCTATCTTTCTATCTATTCATCTATCTGCTAATGTATCTCTATCTATCTATCTATCTACATATCTATCTATCTGACCCATCAAACGTTGTTCTGCCATATAAATTATTTTTATCTATCTAAATAGGGGTTGATCGTAGAGGGGTGAAAATTTAGGTTTGTATATATTTTTGAATGCTGTAACATAAAAGAAATAGAACAGAAAATGTTGTCAGAAAAATAAAGAAAAAAATTAAGGGGTGGACTACCCTTAACATTTAGGGGGATGAAAAATAGATTTTGTCGGATTCTCAGACCTAACCGATATGCACACAAAATGTCATGAGAATCGGTCGAGTCATTTCGAAGGAGTTTAACAAATAAAAAATAAGGGTTGATCGTAGAAGGGTGAAAATTTAGGATTGTATGTATTTTTGTATACTGTATCATAAAACAATAAAAACAAAAGATTTTGTCTAAAAAATAAAATAAAAAATTTAGGGGTGGACTACCCTTAATAGAACAAATTACATACATACTAGAAATTTTTTCTGATGTAGGCAAAACGATAAAAAACAATAAACAATTTGAAAGATACAAACATGTTGATATGTGAAAAAAACTTATAAAAAAACACCACGAACAAATATTCTTAAAAATATGATTAAATGGTTCAAGAAAATCTACCAACAAATTTTATATATATATAATATACATATATATATATATATATATATATATATATATTTCGGAAGTTTTGTTGGCGCTGAGAAGCACCGTTTGTTTCACGACGTTTCGCCAAAATCTCATTTGGCATTTTCAAGTGCTGCTGTACGTCTGGTGACTCGACGGCTTGAACCCCGGAATCTTTCTCTGATTCATTCCAACATCCGAGAAAACATACTATATAACATATATATATATATATATATATATATATATATATATATATATATATATATATATATATATATATATATATATATATATATATATATTACATAAAGTGAACAAGGAAAATTTTTTAATGATTTAAAAAATTATCAAACAACTTTCCAAGGAAGCTGGTTATACGTATTCAGCACTTTATGTAATGTATGAAATTGACCATGATCGACTAGTATGTTTTTCATGATTTGATTGTTGTATTTTGCGTATTAAGCGACTAGAATATTCGGACCGCGTTCTCGTGGGTATATCCAAAGGTTTTAAATCACTATGTTAGTGTGCCTTGGAATCATATACACCACTGTTATAGAGTAGACATCTTCATATCAGGACGTACGTGTTCGAGCGACGAATTTCTGCATTTTCAGTCTAAGCGGTGAATTGTTGTTTCCCAATATCTTTGGTGGGATGGCGCTCTTGATTGTTATCCGACCAGTGTTACTGACCACGATTTGTATTGGGGAACAATTAGAGATTTGTTAATTCAGTCAAATAAGCTGCACTGATGAGATCTAATAAGATCGAAACAGCTGTATGCAGATTTTGAGTCGGGGTGACTTGACAATTTCTATAATTCACCGTTCGATTGTGAATGCAGATTTTGCATTGCTGAATACGTATAACCAGCTTCCTCGGAAAGTTGTTTGATAATTTTTTAAATTATTAAAGAATTTTCCTTGTTCACTTTATGTAATGTATGAAATTGACCATGGTCGACTAGTATGTTTTTCATGATTTGATTGTTGTATTTTGCGTATTAAGCGACTATATATATATATATATATATATATATATATATATATATATATATATATATATATATATATATATATATATATATATATATATATATATATATCCTGTTCAGCGCAAATAATTATGAATAGTATATATTTTATTTAATTCAAACTATTATCATTGGAATTTCACAAATACTTGAGGAATAATTTTGAAAAAAAATTTATTGAAAAAAAATTTATTGAAAAAAAATCTTCAAAGGAAATTCAAATCATCGAATTTTTTCCATTTGAAATTCTTCTTCACAACGTATTTTTTCATTCCAGCCCATCAGTGACAGTCTCTCATAATTTTTGATTCAAAAATTAATAACAGGCCGTCAGAGTGTGTATGCATCAAGATACACTAATTTCAAATTTTAAACTTCACCTCTTTTACGTGATGGATAAATGAACTATCCTTTCAGACTATGCGCTCTATGTTTCACGTAATTCAACCGAAATTCTCTTTATGCTTGGTTAACCCACGCCTACTAATTAAAAGAACATTTACATTTTGTAGGCCATTTCAATGTAAATGGTGGAACATTCGAACCACACTCCTTCCTCTACTCGAATTTCTAGTTATAAAGTCTAACCGAGAAGGATTCGATTATATTAATTTTCAGCAACTCGTAGAATTGCTTGTCTTGTCTTTAAGTAATTTAATAAAAAGCCCAAGAGATTCTTCTTTCTGAACAAGTAAAAAAAACCTCGTGAACAGAAGAGCTTCATCACTAAGGTATTTTTCGCGCGAAATGCATCGCGCCGAGATGCGATTCGAACGAATTGAATTATATTTTCAAAAATCACGTTTAAACGGCATAACGAATTAAAAAGCAGAAAATAATTTATTTCATAAAAAAAAAAATTTGCAAAGTGCGTCGTTGTTAGAGAATAAAATTAAAACCAACGAAGGAACATCCCTCAACATTAACTCATACCACGTACCAAATTTCAACCCTCTTTTGTGAAAAAAAAAAACTCGCGAAGTGCATCGTGTACTGATAGCCGAAAGGAGGTCGAGATGCGATTTGAACGGGACAGCCTCCACGCGGGGCAACGCGACTGAGGAAAATGGTTGAAACTGCCCAAAGGAACTTCTTCAAAATGAACTCAATCTACCTCTGACTCAATTTGCTGAGTAGTTTGGCAAATTTTCAAAAACCAAGAAAAAACAAGAAATATCTACGTGAAATAGGCGGCGGTTAGAAAATTTTGATCAAGTTTTGATAGTTTCGTTTTGCAATGAAAACAATCCCAAATAAAAATATTTCAGCTCATTTGGTATGATACGAAGAGCTGGAGATGTAAATATGCACCAGCAAGGATATTTTCTACATGAAATTGATATAAAATGAAGCAGGTTCTACAGAACTTGAATTTTATTTCATTTTATGGGTTTTTTTGACAAGCAAAATTTTCAGTCAAGAATAAAAATTTTATTTTTATTTTTGATTCAAGGGATCTACAGTTCTACGCCGGTTCCGAACGGCCTATGGGCTTGAAACTGAGTCATTACCCAACAGTTTATCATATTTAAAACCTCTGAATTTCATTGGATATACACAACACCCAATAGCAAGGTGGGACTCGAACCTACAATGCTCGGTTTACAAGTGGTACACCCTACCGCTGGACTACCGAGGCCTCCCATTCGAGACCAGACCACCGAGGAAGCAGCATCGCCCTGGGAAAGCGGTGAATTCGACGGCAAGCGACTGAAACTGAAGACGACGAGGAGTGAAGAAGGACCTAGATGGGCTGAGAGATTGTCCATCAGACACGTTCTTCATCGGTTCGCTAGTAAGGAGCAGCGCCCAACAGGGGACGGCACGGTGGGATGGAAGCGGATCGTCAGGTTCGAAGACGAATGATGCTCGTTGCAGACGACGAGAGTGAAGATGGATATTGGATCTCGATGTCGGAGTAATGGCCATTGCAGACGACGAGTGTGAAAATGGATGTTGGATCTCGAGGTCGGAGTGATGAGCATTGTTCAAGTTCGAACCAACCTGAGATGAAGCGAACATACTTCCAGTCGACAGAGAATGCCACGGGCAGTCGTCAGGTATGTTTACTTGATTTCAAAATTAATGCGACGCGACGCAGAGAGATATACACCTGGGTCTTAAAATATAGACACAAGGAAGGGAACAGGTTCTAGTGCTGACCGCAGCACGAGAGTCCTAATCTAAGTGTGAGACTGGAGGTTTAGTAGGCTTATGCCCGGAAACCGAAAGAACAGAGGTGTTTTTAGTGGGTAGGCAATGTTGATATATATTTATATATATCAACTATTGAATCCCACACAGGCCGGGTTCGCAACCGGTATCGCTTTTGAAGTTTTCACCTCGATAAAAAAAAAAAAAAAAAAAAAAAGAGGCCTCCAATAACATTTTTCGCTAAAACTGAAAATACCATCCGTGGACACGCTGTATAGCTGTATATAAATATATATGTATAATCATATACAGGGTCGCTGATATGTATGGAAACGGTCGATTATTTACTAAAGTAAGATAGCTAGCGAAATATGTTAAGGTGCAAAAGTTTTAGGGTTTTTCAAAATCTATCACCCTAAATAAAAATTGAGTATACAGGGTCAGTCAAAAAGTACTGAAGAGATAAAATTGCTTTTTCTACAGTAGAACACTCTATATATTATACCATATTTCAATTCTGCTCAACATTCTGAACAAAATTTATATATATATATATATATATATATATTTATATATATATATATATATATATATATATATATATATATATATATCATTTCCTGAATTCAACTGTTTTCGAGATATCGAATTTTGAAAATAACTTTTTATTACTCTCAAACGTATTAAAGAAAAAGCAAGAAATGATGTATATTTATTATGAAAGTCACACAAGGTGGAGTATGTGGATATGATTTCAATTCAATTATAATATTTTTACAGAAAATAAAAAAGCATAATTGTTCAGGGGTGATAAAAATGCACGAAAAAAGTTATAATGAACAACAAATTCTATTTAACAAGGTGCTCAAAGTGTTTACATTCCTTTCCTGACAGTAAATGTAGCCTACAAAAATAGGCAGCCAAATGTCTAAGAGTTGCAAGAAAAAATAAGGCATGAAATTTCTACCATTCCTCCTCACATAATTTTAAATTCACTACAAAACATTGTTCAGCGAGTTTAACTGTTAGGAGGTGAATGGTAAACACTTTGAGCACCTTATTGAATAGAATTTATTGTTTATTACAACTTGTTTTGTGCATTTTTATCAACCCTGAACAATTATGCTTTTTTATTTTCTGTGAAAATATAATTAAATAGTAATCATATCCACATACTCCACCTTGTGTGACATCCATAATAAATATCCATCATTTTGTGCTGTTTCTTTAATAAATTTGAGAGTAGTGAAAAGTTATTTTCAAAATTCGATATCTCGAAAACGGTTGAATTTAGGAAATGATAAACTATGAAAATTTGGTTCACAATTTTGAGCAGAATTGAAATATGGTAGAATATATAGGATGTTCTATTAAAGAAAAAGCAATTTTATTTCTTCAGTACTTTTTGACTGACTGACTCTGTATACTTAATTAATATTCAGTGTGATAGATTTAGAAAACCCCTAAAACTTTTGTATCCTAACATTTTTCACTAGCTATCTTACTTTAGTAAATAATCGACCGTTTCCATACATATCATCGACCCTGTATATATATATATATATATATATATATATATATATATATATATATATATATATATATATATATATATATATATATATATATTATATATATATATATATATATATATATATATATATATATATATATATCATATATATATATATATATATATATATATATATATATATATATATATATATAATATTATATATATATATATATATATATATATTAATATATATTCATATATATATATATATATATATAATTAAGTGAACTAGGACATTTATTTGAAACTAATCAAACAAACCTCCTAGCGGAGCTGGTTATAAGAGTTCACGAAGCATCGAAATATCGATATATATCTTGGTGGATGGATGATACTGATGAGCCCCGATAAGGGCGAAACAGTCTGTCTATAAATTTCCATCGATTGTGATAAACAAATTAACATTTCGAACAATTACCGTCTGGGGTAGATGTTGATATTTCGATGCTTCGTGAACTCTTATAACCAGCTCCGCTAGGAGGTTTGTTTGATTAGTTTCAAATAAATGTCCTAGTTCACTTAATTTTATAACCACGGGCGTGTTTTCCGTTTAACACGAATAATTCTTACTTATATTCATTTGCCATTGCGATAAAATTCGGGGCGATTGCTGCCTGCGGTGTGTAATGTTGAATCACATCGAAATTGATGTGTCAGCTTTACTCTTGCTTAGCGAATATGGTAGCCACCTTCGGGTGTCCGGACGTACTAGTTCTCGTTGCCGAAATGTTTTCTTCTATTCTGAAAGATGTGGTTCAATTGTTTCCGACTGGTGGCGCTGTGTCATATTTATATGTCATGGAGTTACTAGAAGAAATATGTATGACCGTTTGAAATGTTGGTTTGGTTATCACTCTTGGTGGATGGATGATACTGATGAGCCCCGATAAGGACGAAACAGTCAGTCTATCAATTTCCATCGATTGTGATAAACAAATTAACATTTCGAACAATGACCGTCTGGGGTAGATGTTGATATTTCGATGCTTCGTGAACTCTTATAACCAGCTCTGCTAGGAGGTTTGTTTGATTAGTTTCAAATAAATGTCCTAGTTCACTTAATTTTATAACCACGGGCGTGTTCCGTGTAACACGAATAATTCTTACTTATATATATATATATATATATATATATATATATATATATATATATATATATATATTATAATATGAATTCCATCCTCATTATTTTTCATATACTCATAATTCTGTATTATTCCAATGTATACGAATCAAACTCAACTTTCAGCAATCTTATATTTGAAAAATCACCTCAACATATTTCGGGTTAATTCACTTGCTTTCGTCTATGTGCCCCTTCACAAGTGCCAAGTACTACTATTTCTTGAAGATCTAAGAAGGCTCCATATGACGCATTCTTGATAATATTGCCAGTGGCGTTAATAGAATTTATCGCCCATCGTTTGGGCTTTATGCGCTTCCTTTGAGCGTTAACATTTTGCGGATACCGTTTGGGGCTACTGTTACTGCGGATGAAGGATGGTTTTTCACTTGGATGGCTATTGAATTTTTACGAGGGTGATTGGGCAAGTTGATTGATTTTTAGTTGAACTGGCTTTATTTTCAAGTGGTCTCTGATGTGTGAAAATACGAAAAAGTTGAAAAACAAATTGACTTTTTTTTATACTCCGATATACTTAATGGTTTCATTCATCGATAGTCGATAAAAAATGTGTAGTTAAATAACACGTAAAATCTGACAGAACTTTCAGTTCAAGTAATACACGTGATTGAAGTAATGGTTTATAAAAACAATTCACACCTTTGAATAAAGTATAAACTTTAAAATAAAAACACTTGGCTTATGTTTCACAATATAAAAAATATTTAGATACTGTATTTAGCAGTAACGAAAAGTCGACATGTTTCGAGTTATGAACTCATTATTAAGACTCTTTTATACTTTATTCTTTATGATGTTTCACCAAGTGATGTGCGAGAATTCAATCACAGTTATTTACACCTTTATTAAATAATATGCGCAAGACAAATTTTCGGTGAAACTTCACCTTATTCAGATGCTAATGGGCCTACCTCACGCTCAAGCTTCACGACAGTTTGGTTTGCGCAAGCATCTCGTACATTAAGATTGAACACAACAGTTGCTACCACACGGCACAGTTAAGTACGTGCAACCCTCATTCTTGACGAGGTCGTCGACACGATAACAATGCGTCTGAACGAAGAACTATCTCTTCAGCTGCAATTTTTTCAGTGTTTGCTGATGAAAACAAAGGCAAATGAAAATTCAAAAATCATTTTTTCGTAGGCTTCGTTCTTTTTATTCCTATCCGAATAATCCCTCGATTTGATCTTCCATAGTGCTGGTAGAGATTTATATAGACTTATCAATTCAGTGATGAACTCGCGATTGTACATCCTTAAAACGGCCATTTTCGCAGGAAAAACGGGTGCTTCACTGAATAAAAACTATTCTCGAATGAGGCTTGAACACTGTACATCAACCGCACGTACAAGCCAGGCTTGCGCAAGCCGGGCTTGCACAAGCAAGATTTCAAACAAGTCGAAAATTACGCAAGCCAAGCCGTGGTGTTTGCGCGGTATACAGTTTTCCCAACCGCACGCTCAGTGTTCAGTGTTCAAGCCGGCTTGCGCAAGCAAAACTGTCGTGAAGCTTGAGCGTGTGGTAGGCCTATTAATGCAAAGTGAATATATTTCTCTGTTATATCCAATACAAGAAATGAATAGATGACAAATTGTGGAGGAACAGTAAATAAGAAGAAAGGTTTCTAATGATTAGTAAAATAGGAAAAACACATTCTAAACTGCTAGTCAGGTAGTTCGGTAATCTTGAAAAGATTCAGAAGGGGGCTTGTAGTATGATCAATTTGGCTGTTCAATAGAAGACCTGAATGTTTTAAGCAGGTTTTCACTTTGGAAACCTGCTTATTAAAATGGGTGCGATTAGCAAAGTTGGACCTAGGAACAAGATTCGTTTCATGATTTTTTATGATGCTTGGCACCAAAAACTGTGCTTATGTATTTTAGCGTTGTTCACACGATAACGGGCGCAATTTTGAAGCAATAGGGTTGAAAGTTTGTAAATAGGTAGTTTCGTACGAAATCTGGGATGGGATTTTCTTTAGTTCGAATTAGTTGCGGGTTAACCCCCCTGGGGGGAAAATAAACCTTGTTTACACGATAAAGGTCGCAATTTTGAAGCAATAGGGTTGAAAGTTTGTATCTAGGTAGTTTTGTATATCTTGAATGGAATTGGTTTTGGTTCGAATTGGTTGGGGGGGTTGACTCCCTGGGGGAAGAAATAAATCTTGTTTACATGATAAGGGCGTAATTTTGGAGCAATAGGATTGAAAGTTTGTGAGTAAGTAGTTTCGTATGATATATTGAATGAAAGTTTTTAATGCGAATTGGTTGGAGGGTTGACCCCCCAGGGAAATAAATCTTGTTTACACTATAGAAGGCGCAATTATGGTATCATAGGGTTGGAACTTTGTAGGTAGGTAGTTTCGTACGATATCTTGGATGGTATTTATTTCTATATGAATTAGTTGGAGGGTTGACTCCCCGGAGGAGGACATAAATCTTGTTCACACGATAAAGGGCGCAATTTTATAGAAATAGGGTTAAAAGTACGTATTTTCGTATGATACTGGTTAGAATTGGTTGGGGAATTGGTCCCCCGGGAGAAAATAAATATTGTTTACACATCAGAGGGCGAATTTTTTTCTCGAATTTGAAAAAAAAAATCATAATTGAATGAATATATTTTTCAAACTGGTGTAACGTGTAAATTCTCCACTTAACTGCCGCCACTGAATTCTACACTGAAATAGATACCGTGATTCACGCTATCAAGCGATACGTCACTTTTGTTTCCTCTATGATTAATGACTTGCGTACAATGAGAGTATCGAGAGAGAGTTAAATTTGCACGTGCACGTATAAGATCACGCTCTCTTGCCAAATAACTGTTGAAGAAGTAATATCGATATTAAAATTGTATTCATACCTATTAAACGAATAGTTTATTAAAGTTTATTGAAATTTATTAAGTATCTGTGGCGTCTGATAGACGTCACCTTGGCTGGAGTTCAAAAGATAACCTTGGCTGGAGTTCAAAAGATAACCTTGGCTGGAGTTCAAAAGATAACCTTGGCTGGAGCTAGAAAGCTTTTCAATTGGAACTAAAAACCACCTTGACTGGAACCATATTCTAGTGAAGCTACGATACAACCGATACTAGAACCACCAAGAATCTAGGAATCCACATAGAAAATAGAACGTCGTTGGAAAATTAAATAAATAAACACAGATAAGTCTTATTGTAATAAGAAAGTAGTAAATACCTTCATTTTATCTTGTTGTTATTACTGAGAACAAACTAGAACCTATATATGTTCAACCAATCTCCCTGCTAGCTCGGGCATAAATAGATCTTAAAAGGGAGAGTGGTTACACTGGATACGTTATGAAAACCTGCTCTTCTTATGCAGCTCGCTGCGATAGAGTTTTAATTTATTTATGTGTAACGATTTCAGGAAATAAAGTTTAATTCCCTTTTTTTCAGCATTTAATATTTCAAAATCAAGATTAAATATGTGATTTTCTTGGCTTAAATGGTTTGCATAATGTGAATCCGACTTTCGATTAACAGAACTACGATTGTGTTTTGATATTCAGGTCTGAAAGCTGATGAAAGTTATATCAGTGTAAAACATATCACAATCACCACAATTGATTTAATAAACTCCTGATTTTTTTTTTGTGTGCAATTTTGTGATTTATTATTTTTTCATATGATTTCTTAAGTTATTTTCGATACGGTGAGTAATGTTGATGTTGTGTTTAGATAAAAGTGATTTGAGTTTTTCACTTGAATTTTCGATGATAGTAATGCTGATATATTTGATATTATTTCGTTTATTCAATTTTGAATTTAATATATTAAATGTTGAAAGTAAGGAAATTAAACTTGATTTTCTAGAAGCATTACAGATAAATAATTGATTGACGTTCTATTAGTAGAGGTCTAGTAATGGAATATGTATGTAGAATTCACATATAAATCGAGTTCATTGTACAGGAAGTATTGCGACAGTGATTGCCGAAACTCACAGGTCATTGCAATAGTTCTAGTCTAATAAACCTCCAATTATTATTGTTCCATATATTCGTCTATATTATATATACAGGGTCACTCACGGTGGATGGTAGGTTAGACGTTTACGGAGAACGAGACATGAGATTATTCTGAAAATTTGGTTTCATGGATAATTGATTTTGCTCTATCGATCTAAAATAATAGTGGCGCTGCGGCGTTGCCGCTTTGCTCTAGAGGTTTTCGACAAATTAAATGATTTCCTTATTTTTTTGTGCAAAACATAGCTTCAATTAAATGTTCAGTACTAAGGTATTCAGATTCATAGGACTCTGAAATTTTAGGTGTAGTTTACCAAGTTCAGACGTATTAGGAATATTCCAAGGACTTTGTTCTCCATTATACAGGGTCCTCCAAAATTTGCGATTTTAACGATAAATACAAAAATAGTAAAAAGTGCATTTTTTCAAATATAGTACCCTGTATATTATTAAATATCTCGAAAGAAAATTGAAATCACTTTCAAATGATATATCATGCTCCTATACCTAAAAAGTCAGGTTTCCGAAATAAAAGCAAGTTTCTATAAAAATAAGATTATTTAGCCATATTTTGTATTAGGTAGCTATGAAATGTAAAAAAAGATGTCATTATGCAAATTTGACAATTAGTCTATCAACAATAAAACGTTCGCGCGTTCATTAACGAAAATTTGATTTGAAAACAATCAAAATGGAATGCAATAACTATTCCCATGAAGTTTTGATGAAGTTATTTATTGTACATGGTCAATGTGACCAAATAATAGCAAGAACATGCAGAAGATTCAATGAAATGTATCCCTATTTACAACCAACGAACGAGAGAAAATTTGTACGTTTACAAAATAATTTTATCACTTATGAGTCAATACTGAAAGCGAAACGAAATTTACTAAACTAATAAAAAAAAGCATTACGTAAAATAACAAATAACAAAACGGTATAACGGGAATAAACCATGTTAATACAATGACATAAGTATTTAAGTTAAGAAAACGATCATAATGAGTATTCAAAATGACTGCCGTTGGTTTCCAAACATTTCAAAATTCGGATACTTGTTGAATGATTTGTGGCCCTCCTTATTTCATTGGCATTGGCATCACTCGTTGGCGCAGGTCTTGTTTACTGGCTATTGATGTAATGTAAACTTTTCTTTTCAAAGTACCCCACAAGTAAAAATCAATTGGCGTTAGGTCGGGTGATCTCGCAGGCCAATTCCATAGTCCTAAACGTCTAAACCAGCGATGATCGAACATTTGAAACAACTCAGTTGTTACTTCCCCAGTGCAATGAGCTGGTGCCCCATCTAGATAAAATTATTTTGTAAACGTACAAATTTTCTCTCGTTTATTGGTTGTCAATAGGTATACTTTTCATTGGATTTTCTGCATGTTCTTGCTATTATTTGGTCACATTGACCATGTACAATGAATAACTTCATCAAAACTTCATGAGAATAGTTATTGCCTTCCATTTTGATTGTTTTAAAATCAAATTTTCGTTAATGAACGCGCGAACGTTTCATGGTTGATGGACTAATTGTCAAAATTTCATAATGACATCTTTCTTGACACTTCATAGCTACCTTATACAAAATATGGCTAAATAATCCGATTTTTATAGAAACTTGCTTTTATTTCGGAAATCTGACATTTTAGGTATAGGAACATAATATATCATTTGAAAGTGATTTCAATTTTCTTTCGAGATATTCAATAATATACAGCGTATTACATTTGAAAAAATGCACTTTTTACTATTTTTGTATTTATCGTTAAAATCGCAAATTTTGAAGGACCCTGTATAATGGAGAACAAAGTCCTTAGTAAATTCCTAATACGTTGGAACTTGGTAAACTACACCTAAAATTTCAGCGTCCTACGAATCTGAATACCTTAGTACTGAACATTTATTTGAAGCTATGTTTTACACAAAAAAATAAGGAAATCATTTAATTTCTCGAAAACCTCTGAAGATAGGTATAGAATTGAAAAATGGTAGAGAAGCAAAAAATGGAATAATATATAGGGTGTCTCATTTGAAATTTCACAGTTGCTGCTACTTTTTAGTGTAAGCGGCAACGCCGCAGCGCCACTATTATTTGAGATCGATAGAGAAATAGTATATTATTCAACGAGCACAAAATGATTGCTATTTTGCACGAGGGTGAAGTTTGCGACACGAGCTGCAAGCGAGTGTCGCAATTCACCCGAGTGAAAAATTGTAATTTTGTGCGAGTAGAATACTATACTTTGTCCACGACTTCCTCGAAAAAATTAGTAATAATCTGCATTTTCAACAATAAAAATAGTTATCAAAAGCGTTGACATAACATTTTCTGTATTAGCTGAAAACTGCATACTCACGTAAACGTCAACTATTTCACTTGACATCGATTCCATTCCTTTCTTTCACTCTGATGAAAATGAAATAGATAATTTATTAGAGTAAATATTCAATAAATTGGGCATTATATTGAATATAAGTTTAATAATTTGCCTAAAAGTTATCTTAGTAACATAAAACCTAAAAATCTAATAACAATACTATCCTAACAATGTGAATGATAGCCTCAAGTTTGGACATACGTTTTGAGTGTGACATCATGCAGTGTATAATAAACCATTATACACACTAGTGAATAATAGGTATAATTGTACTTCAGGAAGCACACTTATAATGAATGATTCATAGTACAGTCGTGGACAAAATCAATTATTCATGAAACCAAATTTTCAGAATGATCTCATGTCCCGTTCTCCGTAAACGTCTAACCTACCATCCACCGTGAGTGACCCTGTATATATATATATATATATATATATATATATATATATATATATATATATAACTGAGATTGAATTCTCGCACATCACTTGGTGAAACATCATAAAGAATAAAGTATAAACTTTAAAATAAAAACACTTGGCTTATGTTTCACAATATAAAAAATATTCAGATACTGTATTTAGCAGTAACGAAAAGTCGACATGTTTCGAGTTATGAACTCATTATCAAGACTGACTACAAGAGAGTATTGTGCCTAATTTGAGTAGCAAAATTTGAGAACAGACTTGCGAAAAATAACGTTAAAACAATTTGTACAAATAAAAGAAACTTGAAGTCATTCTTGATCAATAATAAAGAAAAATCTAACATCGGAGAAAACAGAGGTATTTACAAAATATTTTGCGACGAATGTCCTGCTTTCTATATTGGACGACAGACAGGAAGGGATATAAATATTCGTGTTGAAGAACATAAAAAGTCAATTTTACAAAACAAAAATACCACTGGCTTCTCTGAACATTGTATAAAATTCAATCACTTCCTGGATTTCAACAAAACTAAATTGTTACATTCAGGTAACAAAGGAGAACGCCTTGACCTTCTTGAAATTCTAGTTATAAGTTCCGCCCATAATAGTCAATTGCCCCTTGTAAACGAACAAATTGATTTTCAGGTATCACCTTTGCTTTTGTCTGTTTTATAAATGACGGTGCAATACTCTCCTGTAGTCAGTCTTGATAATGAGTTCATAACTCGAAACATGTCGACTTTTCGTTACTGCTAAATACAGTATCTAAATATTTTTTATATTGTGAAACATAAGCCAAGTGTTTTTATTTTAAAGTTTATAATGCTGACTTGGCTGAGACGAACTTACGTTCGGCATTGTCGTGGATCTGATAGTCAGTCCTACGAGAGTCTTAAAAGAGTGATGAGTATAAACCTCCCCAAATAAAGAAGGTTGAAGAGTAAAACCTTTGTTTCATTGAAAGGATCTATGACCATCCTCACCAATGTTAAAATGCCATATAGAGAGTTTCGTTCATTCTTAAATAATTTCTGTAATCGTCTGGTTCCACTTTTAATTCATTAATTAGATTTACGTGCGAGTGTGTATCGCGATTGGCTCACCATAGTTTGATGTTGAATTATATTAACAAAATTAAGATGTGCTGCCCTCTGTGTATGAGTGGAGTATAGTATACCCCACTACTGTTAGAAGTTAGTTGATAGTTAGACATAGTTGAAGTAAGACATATTAAGTTGTACTGTTATATTGTAAGTTCATTATCATTCTAAAGTAAAAAATAAAGAAATAACACAACTAAGTGTTGTGCTGATTACTCTGGTTCACTATTAATTCTTATCACCGCTTGGACAAAACTCTATACTTGAACCATTCATGTACTTTTCTTCTCTCGTTTCTGTTGACAGTATAACAGCTGTTGCAATTGAAGGCACCAGTCCAAAAATTATAATTTTGAGAAACTTGAAGAAACAGTGTAGCTTCCTTTGTAGCGCGTGGAAAAAATTTTCACTTTCTATATGGTCAGTTCTTTTTGATAACTTCGCGTAAGTTCTATAATAAAATTTCTATATATAACATATTTTGAAAAAAAAATAAAATTCATTGATCTTATCTGGTTTTTGCATAAAAGTAGTTACTATTAGTTTGTAATAATGTAATTATGTAATGTTATCACAAAAAATAGTATTCGCAAAATAACAGGCCTTTAGTTATCTTCACAACTATCGGAATTTTCATCGTCATCAATATCAATGTTACCCTTTTCACTTGCTTTTTGTTGCTTCTGCAAGTTGTATTCCTGTTGGTGATTGTTAAAGTTTTGGAATTTCTATAGTAAGTACTATGCTTTTGAAGAACTTATTTATCACAATATGCCTCTCCCACAATCCATAGTACGATAATCGCAGATTAACATGAACATCATCTTTGTCAAACAACATCATTCTTACTTCTTGCAGTTTTAGTGGAGATTCAGGTGTTTTCAAAAAAAAAATTTACAGAACTTCTAATATCGAAAAAATCTCTGTGGGTTATTATTTTCAGTTTGAAAGGTGGAGGATGTTTTCGTACGTCCTGCACTACTTTGTCCCAATGTTCTGGAAATGTCACTATGGTGGCTTTCTGTTTCTGATTTCAGATTAAGCCGAAATCTTGATCATTCGAAAGATAGCTGTGTGTCCTCTCATCGAAAAAGGTAAGTAACTTTCTCGAAAATTTTTTAAGACGTGGACTAAACTGGACTTGTCTGGTTTTTGCCGGAATTGTCAGGGACTTATCTTGATTTTGTAGAATCGCACTTACTTCTATGCCTTATATATCCCAACATGTCCGGTTTTTGGTGAAAAAAATTACACTCTGTTTTTTGAAATAATGCCTTCAATTGAACACAATTCTTCGACGTTCATGTTTAAACATCTGAATCCACCCTCCACACTCACCACAATAGTATGTAGTCAAAATGCGTTTCGAGCTTGCTCGCGCACTTACCTGGACGCACTTGCTCGCGGATTTGCCTGCACGTGTGTAGGCCGCTTTAGGCTACATATTTCAACAATACGGACAAATCTCCGTGATTGATGCAATTAAAACATAAATCAGATTTAGATTGCATAGTCGCAGAGGATATTTTTGATGCTAAGAGCACTGCACTGAAGTTTCATGACTGATTAATCAATTCGGCAAACTTCGGCCGAAACCTCAACTTCATCACTTTATCTGGAAATCTCAGTGAACCGAATCCGATACTAATTGACCGCAAACACTTCCCACGGTCCTTCGAATTCGCCTGATTTCCATTCCACTTAGACCCCCAGCTAAACTTGTAGAAACTCCAGTTACCAAAGTCCGAGGAATTTGATTTGATTGCAAAATATTCAGAAATCTGTCTGCAGAACAAACTTCATTTGGCAAGGAACAACAGTTGACTTGTTGGCAGGCCTGACCATGCAAGTATATAGGTATATACACACGGGCGCACAAACACACACACACACACACACACGTACAGATATATATATATATATATATATATATATATATATATATATATATATATATATATATATATATATATATATATATATATATATATATATATATATATATATATATATATAAATATATATATATATACAGATACGCTAATACACAATGATAGCAGTCAACCAATTAAAATTAAATTAAGTGCATTTCACTCATTCATACATAGACTTTTTGCCATTCCTCTTTCTGAAGAAAATTTCACTAAAGAAGTTAATATTTTAAAATTATTAGCAATAAATAACGGCTATAAAGACATCTTGATTGATCAAATGATAAAGAAAAAACGACATAAGAATATTCTAAATTCAATTTATCCCTCACCAGTCATAAAAAGCGAACAAAAATATCATTTAATAAACTATATTCCAGGAATTAGTAATAAAATCATCAACAGATTATCACAAAACGGTATTAAAAGCATATGTACAAATAAACGTAATTTAAAGTCACTCTTAGGCAATAACAAGGATAGGAACAATATTGGAGAAAACAGTGGTGTTCACAAAATCTTTTGTAATGAATGCCCATCCTTTTATATCGGACAAACAGGCAGAAAAATCAACACTCGCGTAGAAGAACATAAAAAGTCAATTTTGTTTAACAAAAACACCACTGGTTTCTCAGAGCATTGTATAAAATTTAACCATTTCATCGATTTCGAGAAAACGATATGCCTCCACCCAGGTAAAAAGGGCAAACGTCTTGAACTGTTGGAAATTTTAGAAATTAGTAGTGCCATTAAGAGGAATTACCCCATCGTAAATGAACAAGGTGAATACCAAATTTCCCCTCTACTACAATCAATATTATAAATGAGCTTGTTAAGTATTTTTCTGTTCAGTCTTGATAATGGGCCCATAACCCGAAACTAGTTGACTAATGCAATTGTTAATTTTTATTCAATATATTTGTGAAACTTAAAGCCAAGTGTATTTATTTTAAATATCAATATTTAATCATGTTTCACCAAGTGATAAGCGAAACTTCAATATTAGATATATAATATATATATATATATATATATATATATATATATATATATATATATATATATATATATATACAGGGCTATTCAAATTCGAGTCTAAGCATGGGGATTTCAATAACGGTAAGAGATAGAGGAATGGTTAAGTGGGGGCAAAGTAGCATATTTCAGAGGTAAATTATATGGATAAAAAAATCTGATCTAGCTTCTTTAGTTCTGGACAATTTCGAAATTCTTCTTTTGCCTATATCTTTTTATCTAAGGATTTTTTTTTAACAAATTGTCATTTTGCCATTGCAACTCTTTGTAGGCTATCCAAATATCTGAGTTGAAATTATATACAGGGTATCGTATGAAATGGACCACCCTCAACTTTTAATTTTCAAATACGGACCTGTATTTTTTATTGCATTTTTTTGAATGACCAGAGTCATGTTGCATATTGTCGTAGTATTTTCATCTGAAATACAGAGTGTTTTGGAAATATTGAACCATTATCAGTAAATTTCAAAATTTTTTTTAAATTCCAGCTGTAATTAAACAATATATATTTTAGAATAAGGTAGGTATAGAATGCCTAGTATTAGTTCAATATTTCCAAAACACTTTATGATTTACATAAAAATAAAACGCCCATATGAAACATGACTGTTGGAATTTGAAAAAATGCAATAAAAATACAGGTCCATATTTGAAAATAAAAAGTTGAGGGTGGCCCAATGGGTACGATACCCTGTATTTATATTTTAATTAGATATTAGGAAAGGCTACAAAAATTTGCTGTGGAGAAGTGGTAAAATTTCGAAAAAATCTCCGTAAAATAAAAAGATATAGGCAAAAGAAGAATTTCGAAATTTTCGATTTTTCCTGTTTAACTCCAGAACTGAAGAAGCTAGAACAGATTTTTCAAATTCATATACTTAACCTCTGAAATACGCTACTTTACACCTATTTAACCTAGCCTTTATCAGTTCCGTTATCGAAATCCCCATGCATAAACTCGAATTTGAATAGCTTTGTATAATATTTAATATTTAATTAATATAATATATTAATATAATATATTAATATTATATATAATAAAATATATATATATATAATTTAATAATTTTATATATATATATATATATATATATATATATATATATATATATATAAGTGTTCCATAGGTAAACCAACATACGCTAAATACAAAAAGAAGGTGATAAACCTCGATTACTGGGTATATTGTTATAATTGGCGATTTGTAAAATTTGATAATCCACAGAACAGCACCCTGTATATCAGAATTTTTAAAATCGAAGTGGATATTCGAAAAATTCATTCCAGATGAAAATTGATGCATTCAAAACAGCTATGCACGTATTTAACGCGCATAGCTGTTTTTATCAGTAGCGTGCAGGAATCAGCCAATATTCTAAACTCACTATAGAGTAAAGTACAATGCAAGATATCAAAAAATGTGAGTGAGAAGAGTTGTATGAAATAAAAATATATTCTCAGTTATTATTATTTCGGTACAGTCTTTTTTTTGTCCTTGCTATATAGTAACCATTGTCCGTTCAGATCAAAAAAATGTGGAAATAGTATTGATTTCAGATTATGTTGAAATTTTCTAGGAAAGTAAGGCTAAAGGTCACTTCAGTAAGCCATTCTAGTCATTCAAAAATTCAATTTCACAATATAATACATGACTTTTTATTTCTTTGAATAGTGATGAAGTTTAAAATAATTCTTTATTTCGGGTTTACCTTTTGGAATGATCACAACCCGCCACTGGTAAACATAGCGGCTTCTACATTTCCGAGGAGATAAGCTACGATATATCGTACAAGAGAGCATGACAGCCGAAATGAGATGGTTTAGTATATGTTTAATCCCGCGAAAATCCAGGAAGAATAGGAGAATTCAGTAAGGACTCGATCTACAATAGTGGAATTATTTGGAAAAGCATATTTCGAATCTTTTCACACGGATGTGAAGATCTACGTTTTAATGAAATATGCATACACTAACATTTATCTAATGGTACACTGTTAAACCTTTCGTTGGTTCTTACTATCAAATCCTTCCTAGGATTTCCACAGAAAATTTCAGAAGCATTTCCATATAATTTTTTTAGTAAGAAGTTTTACTACCTGTTTCTGAATTCATTTTCATATTTTTCTATCATAAAATTAGTAGCCCTTTACCCAAGATCTTTGATTCAAGTGAGTACACGCATATCTAAATAAACATAAAAGAAGCAGTGCTGAAATATTTGTTTATGTACCAAATGCGTTATATAGATCCTAACGCCTGGAGGGTAACATTCAGCCCGAGCGCCTTTGGCCCGAGGGATGAATGTTGCCCAATGGGCGTTAGGATCTAGTAACGCACGTGGTGCATACAAGATTTTATTTTTCTCAAAAAAATTATTTTGTTATAATGAAAAATCGATTTTAAATTACCTATATAATTCATTTTGAAATATATTTACACTGTATTACTTACAAAAGGAAAAAACACCTTTAACTTCACAATCTCATATAGTATACAGCATTCCAGTTGTGATAAATTATATGTAGGTCAGGCGCCTAGAGCCCTTGAGGATAGAATAACCTCACATAAGAGTGACTGTAGGTGTCATCCTGATAGATGTGCTCTGAGTGAACATGTGAATATTACAGGTCATATTATGAATTTTAGTAGCACCAATATATTGACGAGGAAAACAAATTCAACCAAGAGACTTTTTATAGAGATGGCTTACATTTTGCAATTGGAAAATTGCTTAAATAAGAAAACTGATTTAAATCATCTTAGTGAAATTTATTCCTTTTTGTTAGATTTAGATAAAAACATCCATGTAAGTAATGTTGAGTGAGAGAAGAGTTGTTTTCACCTTTTTGAGTCATCTATACTTCTGGCTATTTTATTTGTTAGCAGTGGCCAATTTGTGGACCGTAACTGTCATATTTCACAATAGTTTTTTCTTTTGGATGTTGTCTATGTCTACTTTCTTGATCAAGATAGCTGGTCGCGTCTCTTTTTCAGTCAATATGTAATGACGAAGTAGATATTTATATTCTTTTAGTTTTAACTCAACTTAACTTCAACGATGTTTATTTCTTCTAAATTAATTATGTTTTGTTTTATTTTATTGTGGCATTTTAACTTATGATGTTGGTTGATGATCATCACATTTTGTGTTCTCAATCAATAATGTTTTATATAAATCAATAAAGCTGTATCTCGATTTTTACATCTTTTGCAATCATTCTCAAAGACACAGTGAGTATTGTTACTGTTGGACGTTATGGAGCATTTTTTTGATTTTCTTTTGTGCTAATTTTTGTATCTTCCCTGAAGATGACTGTAATCATTGTCGAAATATCGGAAATATAGTGTTATTAGAGTACACTTTTTGCTTGCTGGTATACCCAAATATAATTATTCTAATTGTATCCTAACTAGTCAGCAAAGACTACCCTTCTTCTATATATATATATATATATATATATATAGAAGGGTATATTTATATATTGTTCAGAAAGAGTTCCGCGGTCGGAAGTATTTGAAAAACTTGGTTCACGGAATGAACCACGTAAAATCAGAGTGCATCCCGCACTGATGAGCGTGAGTACCCCTCCCCTTCCCTATAAATACGGCCACGTGACGATCGGCCCGTCAGTTGACTATGAAGAGTAGGCAGGTTGAGACTTCAGAGTTGACAGGAAGCAATACGGTTAGTGGAGTAGGCAGGTTGAGACCACGCAATCGTATTGTTTCCGATTCCGCCTAATTCGAATCGTGGAGTAGGCAGATTGAGGCCACGATTCTGAATTATTCCCCTTCTAATTCTCCTGAAGATGGCCTCGCAAAAGGAGCCGAAACGTCGAGATTTTTCAAATCTTTTACGCGGTTCATTCCGTGAACCAAGTTTTTCATATATATATATACATATATCAGGTAAAAATACACATATCTTCAATAAGCATTCAATTGCAAATGTTTAATATCTCCTTCATTTTTAAATATAGACAGTCGCCTAGACGATAATAATTATCAAATACAATAGCTGGGGTTATATTAACCGCTGTCATTGTTAAATCAATATTTGGATTTTACAGTTCAAGCTGTTTGCTTGGTCCGCTCTAATTTTGCTTCCTTCGTCTGAAAGTAATGTTGATTCAATCGTCATTTATTCTATTTCAATTTGTGGTGTCTCTTACGTGGTTTTTACAGCATGTTCCTTTGATGTCAACCAGAAACAACACTGATTATAAGTCACGCATATTGTATTGAGACAGGTGAAATAGCTACAGTATTAAAAAATATGCAATTTTTCTTATATAGTCTTCAATTCAATTTATTGCATACAGTGAACCACCAAAATTCTCCAATAATTTGAAAAAATTATCTCAAACAGTTTTTCAAGGGAGCTGGTTATATGTATTACGCTACGAGAATTATACATTTACAATCCAATGGTTAATTAATTCAGACCCCACAAATTATAGGCCAATAGCTATTACTTCCATATTTTCAAAAATATTAGAAAAGATCATAAAAATTCGGTTAATTGGATTCCTTGATATATCTAAAGAGCAGTATGGCTTCCAAAAGAATAGCTCCACATTAGGCGCAACTGTAGACCTAATTGAGTTTATTACCAATAAGCTGAATGAAAAAGAATATGTACTTGCAATCATCATTGACCTACATAAAGCATTCGACACTATTCGTATTAAAATATTGATAAGTAAACTCAAAAAAAGGGGAATTCAAGGTAAAGCTCTGAAACTAATTAGCACTTTTTTAACTGGTAGACGGCAATATGTCCAATTGAAAGAAGTAAAAAGTAGACATAGAACAACAAAAACTGGAGTTCCACAGGGGACGGTGCTAGGTCCGCTATTATATTTAATATACTTTGAAAGCATCGCCAAATTAAAACTAAGTGGATTATACTGGATGTTCGCAGAAGACACCGTACTAGTTTACAGCGCTACAGATGAAAATTTATTACAAAAAAAATTAAAAAGGATACGGAAAAGTTTCTATCCTGGCTTTCCGACAACAAACTAATAATAAATGAAAACAAAACAGTTTATATGATCTTCACTCGTAAGCGAAAAAACCTGAAATCAATAAAAATTCAAATAAACAACAAAAAAATTTCAAAACTTCCGTCATACACTTACTTAGGGCTAAAAATTGATGAAAGGCTAAACTGGAATGATCATGTTGATCTCATTATAAAGAAATTGACCGGGTTGGTGGGTGCATTGAGGAAAGTATCAAGCTATATGACAGAATCATGTGAAAAATCAGTTAATTCATCTCTGATATTATCTGTTCCAACATATCTAATGCCAGTCTGGGCAAATGGATCTCAAAATAACTTAAACGGAATCCAGCGACTCCAGAACAAAGCCCTAAAAGCAATATATAACCTCCCTTATTACACGAGCACAATACAACTATATAAAAAACTTTCTTTTGGGACGATTAGACAGAATATTTCCCTCCTGTCAAAAATCCCTTGTAAATGGAATGCAATTATCGAAAATTACAGCGATAATTGCATTGTAGAAAGCGAAAGAGCCCTGCGATAATTGCATTGTAGACCGATAATTGCATAGTAGCATAGTTCATTTTACGTTTTTTGATGACAAGCCGAGAATTTATGAATTACTAACGTCAGTTTGACAAGTTGAAAGTTTATTCGGGAAATATTCCCCAAAATTGCACTCGTGCATCAAAATAACCGGATAATTTCGCATTCCAGCGTGTTGTCTTTAAAAAACTGCATTCGGTCATTTTCATATTTTGGAGAAACAGCCCTCCACCTTCGGTGTCGGGCTGTTTCTCCAAAAATGAAAATGAACTCATGCAGTTTTTTGACAACACGCTGTCATGCAAAATTATCGGTAATTTTGATGCTCTTGTGCAATTACTTACGATAACAACTCGAACTTTGCAAACTATTACATAAAATCAAACACAATGTTGAAAACGAAAATATCACTCCAGACTAAATATAATCTCCATGGAAGAAGCTTAAGGAATGCAACCGGTTATGTAAGCGTTAGAGCCACTTGTGAAAAGTCAAAACATGCTCCAGTCTATGCCAGTATTGTAGAATACAACAAATTGCCAGATTATATTTCTTCAGAAAAAAAACTATAAAAAATTTGTTAGAATGTTAAAACTTTATTTGAGTTTGTAATTAAATATTTTATATTGTTACAATATATTTAATAATATCATATCATGTCAAATAATATTAATACTCAAAAATAGCTATTTTAAGTCAGATTATCTTCATCTATTTGTAGCTTAATCTGAATAAATAAATAAATAAATAATAGAAAACATCAAGTCACCCCGACTAAAAATCTGCATACAGCTGTTGCTGGAACAGAATTTGTGAATTTTCAATTAATGAAAAATACTATATTCAATTCGCAAATAACGAATCTCTCTATAATCTATGGGCAACAAATGCACGGCTTCTGTGATAACTATTTTAAATTGAGTGTCAATTATTGTTTTTCAAAATGACAATCATCGTTAACGAAAATGATGTTTCTGTTGATTATAGAGTTTTTTACGATTTCCTTTGATTCCCATTACATCACGACAGATTACTGCTTTTTGAGGTGTCCATTTGTCGAAGTTGGAGAGCATGAAGTTTGCAGAAGATCTCATCAATGTGAAGTATCTGGGGATTGCGTTCAATAACCACCAAATGAAGAGTTCAGAAAAGCATTTCTATACAGTTACTGATATTTGGGCAGAAGCCGAAACGAGTTATCAATAACTACAAGATCTTCGATGCATTACGAATTTTTAACCTACCTTTCCGTGTCATAACATCCATTTAAATAATTCCTTGAGTACTTACTCATGGCACAAGCTGCTATGAACACTATGTCGTATGAAAGAACATGCATATTTTTAGCACCTTTTTTTATCCTCCTTTGGCAGAGCCATTTCCTATTACATTTCTAAATTTGTTGTTCTCGTGAAGAAATACTTTTCTGAACTCTTCATCTGGTAGATATTGAACGCAACCTCCAGATACTTCACATTGATGAGATCTTCTGCAAACTTCATGCTCTTCAACTTCGGCAAGTGGACACCTCAAAAAGCAGTAATCTGTCGTGATGTAATGGGAATTAACGGAAACTGTAAATCAACTCTATGATCAACAGAAATACATTTTCCTTAGTGATGATTGCAATTTAGAAAAACAATAATTGACACTTGATTTAAAATAGCTATCACAGAACATAGATATCGATAAATTGATAGTAGTGATGCCAGAAAGTTATAACTTCTTGAAATCAAGTCCAAAAATCATTTGAAGATCATCTCTGATTTTATCAAATTTTTGATGATATATTACAAATAAAATTTTGTTCATCATAACCGCAGATCGACTGCAAGGAAGAGTTTACAGTCACTAAGACAGTTCAGTTGAGTGTAGTGACAATTAAGAGTGTAGTGACAATACAAATTGATCCCACAGATCTAAGGTGAGAATTTTTATTCGATATTCAATTAGAAATAATCTGTCAAACCACATTCGTATTAACATGCAATAATCAATAATGTTCAGGTCATTTGAATCAAAATAACAAAAAGAAATCGTATCAAATATCGTGTCTGTGATGACCATAGTAGATTTTCCTAGAATATGGTGCCTACTGTTGACATCTTTTCGTATATCTATTGTTTTAGTTGAGGAAACATTTTTTTAAATTCTATCTTTGTGGATATCCGATTCATTTCAATCAAATCATTGTTGGACCGAGTTGCTGTTACTGCATATACCATTTCTGATTTAGGACCGCTGTTCGAGAAACATATTTTCTCCAGGATCATCACAGAATTCGCCAATTCTGATATCAAATTTGATTACAGAATGCTGGAATTGTCTCTCTTGAGATTGAAGAAATATTCTGCAACACCTCTGCCCTCATGCAATTTGCTTTCTCTCTCTTGTAATAGAATAATATTCTCACACTGGCTAGCAATAATAACATTAGCCTTGACGCAGTTGATCGTCATCGTAGTGGCAAATTTGAGTAAGTGTCAAAATTATTGCTGTCACGCTTAGACTAGGAAAGAGAGGGGACGGGTAACACGCGCACTGGGCAATAAGCGATTGTTGTTACATTTATCGATTGACGACGCCATTTTCTGGTCCAAACGTTTGTGTTGGTGACAAAGTTTAAAAGTGTCGTTTTATTAAAATTTTGTATAAAAGACATTGTTTTTTTTTCCTGATCATAATGGTGATGTGTTCAGCTTATGGCTGTAAGAGTCACAGTTCCAAAAAAGTGCCTGGAATATCATTTCACAGGTAAAAATATTTTAAGTTTTGTTGACATCATTACTAAATTTGCTGTATATTTTCTTTGTTACGCTAAAAATCAAGACGATATTATCATGGGTACTAGAAAATATCATAGACTATAAGTTATAACAAAATATGCTTATGTTGTCATTTTTGTTTATGTAATAATTGGTAATAATTAACACAAATATGACATTAATCACCATAATAGTTGCCAGTGGCGGAGGCATGGATTCTCTTTTTTGTCGTACAATTATAATCATTTTATTACGTTATTTCCTTATTTTTATTTTTGTAATTTTTTTTAGATTTCCGTTGAAAAATGTGGAGAGATTGAATGTTTGGTTGAAGAACATGAAGCTCAAAGACTGGACTCCCTCTGAGAAACACAGACTTTGTTCCATACATTTTAAGAGAACAATGTTTTATAAAATTGGGGATAAAACTTGTTTGTTAGATGAAGCAGTTCCTGATATTTTCCCGGAATTACCAAAATATTTGCAACCAGCTGAAAAAAAAATGAGGGTAAGTAAAAATTCCAAGTAAAACCTACCCAAGCAAAAATAAATTGAGATCCTTTTTTATTTTTGATATAAGTTTTGAATGTAGGTACTTATTTACCTACCAAAGTACTTGAGACAGATTATTCAAATATAATCCAGTTGCTAACAACAATATTATATTGTTATAGGGTACCAAACAAACTTTTTCCGAAACAATGTCAACACCTGGAACCTCTTCATCTGGTGGTCAAGTAGAAGTGAAACTCGAAGAGACCTCAAGGGAAAAATTTTTGAAGAGACAGTTATTTAAAGAAATTGCTAAAAGCAAGAAAAAAACACTGAAAATAAGAGTACATTGTATCTTTGAAAAATTGAGTAAAAGGGCTAAAAACAAACAACTTGCTATTGGACGAGAACAGATAAACTAAACGGTGAACAGAAAAGTGCATTGGTTTCGCAGTGTGCCAAATTAATTTTTGAAACAGGGGCACATTTAGTATCATTAACCTTTGATGGCGCTCCATCTAATTTGGCTATGGCTAGGATTTTAGGATGTATTACTGATGTAGTAAATTTAAAACCTTTTTTCACAATTAATGGAAACAACATTTATATATTTTATGATGCCTGCCACATGGTAGTCCACCATAAAATGTGAACAATGCATTGATGCACTAACTGGGCAAAAAGAAAATTACCTTAATTCTTTGATAACAAAAAAAATCATGGTGGTTTAACTTACCCATCTGAAGATGTGATAGACATATGTAAGTTAACAGAACAATATATAAGAATTAATAAAACCGAATTTTGTTAATGCTTTAAGAAATAAGATTATGTTTAATTTTATAAATGATAAAGATAACTGCTTTGTTAGTCTAAGAGATCATGTATCAGAATTTAACAATCATTAATATATTTACTGATAGAATCTGTTATTTGTAATTATCTAAACATTAGACTTCATTTTATTGCAAAGCGACGAAGTGAGATTACAGATCCTGTTAGAAGTCACCTAACCAAAACTATTATATTTAAAGGGCAGTAGTTTGTGTAGTTTTCTATGTTTTATAATCCATATTATAATGTATGTATAATAAATAGTTTTTTATTAGGTATTTTCACAATTATAACTATTATTGTAATTGAAAACTTTAATTGATTAAAGAATACCTATGATAGTTTTTTTTTGTTAATCGTATTTACAGAATTTATATATATATATATATATATATATATATATATATATATATATATATATATATATATATATATAGGTATATATGTCAAATTTCAAAAGTAGGTAATATACATTCTCAGAATATTTTATGCTACGCCACTGTTAGCTGTGACCGCTGGCTCAAGGTTACGTGGTGCCAAGCTGGTAACATAAGAATGTATTCAGTTAGCTGTCCACTCTCTTTCCTAGTCTAAGCTGTCACGTTTTCATTCGAAAATATAATAAACAGCATGAATTTATTCAGATTCAGAATTTTCGATCGTGGAGAAAATATAATCTGCTACTCGGTTAGAATGAAAATTCGTGATGCTCGTGGTTCCTCACGCTCGCCTTCGGATCGCGCTCGGAACTTTTCCACTTGCATCGAATTTTCATTTTAACCTTGTTACAGAATATACTATTATCTGCTGTAATGTGTTCTGAAAGGTTGTAATAATGTATTTGAGTTTTTACAACTACTCTGTGGTGGCTAGTGGTTACTTTGCCTATGCTTATTGAATATTTACTGCGGCAGCTGACGGAGTTTCACCGCTACACTCGCAGCTGATTATTTTTTTCGTAATTCTTATTATTTATACAATCACGTAGTTTTCTTTTCGCAAGTTCATGCGAGCAGCTGACGTTTTTTTCAGCTCTCACTGATGACAACTATTTATGAAAAAAGTTTGAAAGGGCATACTTTCACTCAAATTTTTTTTTTCTTCTTCTTTAACCTTTCAAGCCCACACTTACCGCGGGTGCGTCGGCTGACGCTTGGTCCACTTGTTTGTTTACAGATCATTTCTATTACCAAATAGAAATTCTCACCTAATATCTGTGGGATCAACAATTAACACACTTTCTACTGTCAGTATCACTCTGTTCAAAACAGTGTCACTTCACTGGTAAGTTCAATTTCTTTATTGTCACTACACTGAACTGAACTGTCACTAAACTGTAAAGTCGATATACGGTTATAAGTAGCAATGCCCTCAAATTTTAATCAGTAATATATCATCAAATTTCGATCAAATCAGAGATAATGCTTCAAATGATTTTTTGGACTTTAATTAGAGAGGTTATATCTTTCTGACATTACTAGCAACTATAGATCATTTTAGGTCACGTGACTTTGACAGGTCCTCTATGTTCACTTGGCGGGCAGACAAACTTTATTGTGTCATTTGATACTCGTTATTGATGGATGCATTTGTTTGTTTTTTTGAGTTTTATAGTATTTCAGAGTGAAAATTCAACAAATTCTTGAGTTACGTCTCGTAGTGAATATTATTCAACTCTTACCGATGATGTGAAAGCCCGCTACGACAAGAAATTGGAGATAATAGACGATATAGACCCATATTCATTTAGAGAAGTCAGTTGTTCAAGGATCTGGAAGTAATCCCTTCAGTATCTTTGATGGATTTGGTAAATTATATAATCCTTAGTCATAGCTTCTACACTGGACAGCAGCTTAAAACCTACAAATCTTTATTGGCCTACAAATATTATGAGTCTGGATATGTCCAAGATCTTTTGGCTCGACAAATGAATAATATTGCCTACATTGTTGTTGGAAAGGTAGGCATAGCAAACAATTTTATTATTTCTGAATGTTATACTTCACTATAATATTTTTTTATCAATAACTTTCTCATTGTTACAGATTAGACTTTCTCAGAAAGCAAGGTTTGGCTAATCCCGTTATCAGATGGGGTTGTTTCCAGTGAACATTGCACATGTATGGCAGGTTTGGGGGAAGTTTGTAGTAATGTGACAGCATTGTTGTTTTGTTTATAAGCTTGTCCAGCTGAAAACGAAAATGAATCTGTTTCCTGCACACAAAGGCTTGCACAGTGGCCTGTACCTTCTACGAAATCCATTGATTTGATTAAATAATTTAGTTTGTTGTCAAAAATGAATAAATAATTTCACATTAACTGTTTTTAATTTGTCAACAACATTACATAGGATTGAAAATAAGCAATATCTGTTTCTAAATAGCTTTATTATCTCCAAGAAAATACAAAGTGATCATAAATTAGAAGTCACCTTACTCTAAACAATTGATTAACTATTTCAATCTTTGGCACGCTTATTGTGATAAATCCTGAAACAAGAATATGTGTTATTTGATCATGAACATAAATAACCACTCACTAATCTTTTTGAATTGTTCATCTGACCTCACTGTACTTCTATCGTGTCGATTCAGGGACTGTACATCTTTTTTTTCACCAACTATATAAGTATCCCAGGTTTTGAGTGGGTACCCAATCTGGGTTATTCTTATTCTCTAGTAGAGCTGGTTGTCCTAAATATATAAGAGCATTACTTTCATTTAGCTTTTAGCATCATTGTTTTGATGTTCTTTTTGTACCTTTTTTTAGGATATTACTTTGAAAAATCAAGGAACCAAACTCAATTATAATCAAAATACTCACCCAATAGGAAATGTCTTGAACAAATTCTAGCATTTCTCAGCATACTTTCGCTCAGAGGACTCCTTTTTAAAGCCCTAACCCATAAGTCACGTCGTTGTTTTGACAAGGCATTTAAATAGTCTCCACGGTTTTTCAGCGAGGTGGGAATCCTAAAGAATCGAACTTGGTCTCTTTCCGATCTCATTGAACACTTAACAACACAACAAAACACTGGCATTTTAATAATATATTGCAAACTCCGTAACGACTTTTACACTGTAAGCATACGCCGAAATGTTTGTCTGCCCGCCAAGTGAACATGGCGGATTTGTTTTGACAGTTGTGACGTCATCCTAAAATGATCTATTTATCGATATCTATGGGCAATAAATGTACGGCTTCTGTGATAACTATTTTATTCTAGAATAATTTTATTATTGTTGACTCTTGTGAATTATTCATGGAAAAACAAATACAAAACTCTTCACAATTCTGACAGAATACATTAATTCATTTATTTTTATTAATCTGTATTTTCAACGCTCGTCTGTCCTGCACATGAAAGCCTACTATAATGATACAATCAACAATGACATCTATTAATATTCAACACCCCCTCTCAATTTAAATTAACATAGGTATTCTATTTAATTCTAAATTACATATCCCTTTTATGCAATAAGTCCTAAAAACAAACAAAAATCATGAGCAGATTCTTACTGAGACAACAAATCAGAGCGAAGAAAATTGAATTTTTTTTTTGCCTAGTGACTTTGTGAAAATGTCAGCGAAATTCTCTGATGAGCAAACATATTCAAACACAATTTCTTTCTTCAAATGAAGATCCTTAATGAAATTATATTTTATTTCAATGTTTATTCCGTTCCGTTGAGAGTTTCAAAATTGTTTATCATTGATATTGCGCTAAGATTATCAATTTTTAGAACAACTATTTCCGACTTTCCAAATTCAGACATGATTCCTTTCAAGTTAATTAATTCTTGAGCTGCCAAACCAGCCGAAACATACTCAGCCTCCATTGATGATAACGCGATACAACTTTGTTCACGAGAAAGCCAAGCTATGGGATTCTTAGCATGAAAACATACGAAACCACCAACACTTTTTCGAGTTACTTTATCACATCCCCAATCTGCGTCGCACATGGCTTCTAACCCTGTATCACCTTTCGCATAAGTTAATCCATAACTTTTCGTTGCACTTGAATATCGTAATATTCGATTTCCAGCAATCCATAGGTTTATAGTTAGTTAGTCTAAATATGTACTTAGATATGAAACACTATAAGCAATGTCTGGTCGTGAAGTGACCGACAGGTACATGAGACTGCATACTAAACGTCTATATGGAACGTTCTGTATTATTTCTTCTTCGCCATTCTCTTCAAAATTAACTATCATTGGTGTATTCGTTGAACGACAGTCCTTCATACCAAATTCATTAAACAATCGTGATATCATTTCTGTTTGAGTAATTTCAATTCCGTTTTCCGTTTTGTTCAGTTCCATACCGAGAAAGGTTGACATATTAGTTACATTTCTAACATTGAATTCTTCATATAAATTTTTATTAATGAATTGACTTGTTCTTCTGGTCCTGTAATAAGTGCATCATCTACGAATAATACTAAATGAACTTCATCTTTTATATACAAACAATAATCATACTCGGATCTTCTGAATTTTAGATTGGACATCACCTCATAAAATTTTATATTCCAGCACTTTGGTGTATTTCTAAGTCCATATAAAGAACGGTTCAGTTTCAAAACCTTTGATTTTATTTTCAGGCCTTCTGGAGTTTTAATGTATACATCAGTATCAAGTGTACCATTCAAAAATACAGTCCAATCCTTTTGCACAGATACTGATATTAATATTTTGATTGCAGGTAATCTACAAACTGGTGCATAACTATATTCCTCTCCAGAATAAGGTAGTTGAAATCCTCTGGCTATAAGACGAGCTTTTTTAGTACCATCTTCTTAAACCTTGAAAATCCATTTAGTATCTATACCAAATTCTCCAGGACACCATGTTTGTAATTTTGAATTTCATTATTTATTGCCTCTCTCCTTTTTTCTGACTCACAGGCTCATTTATACATTGTTGATTCTTCTTCTGTTGCTGAGAGCAAACAATAAGCTGAATAAACTTCATAATCTTCTAGGTTTCTAGGTCGTACTACATTTCTTCCGGATTATGTTGTTATTTTCTCTAACGGTAGGTTTTCTTCAATTTCACTGTAATCTTGTATATTTTCCTCACTTGCTTCTGGTTCTTCTATATTATTAATTTCATTTCCATTCATGAGCTTTTGTTCTTTTTGTGCATTTTCCTTAAATTCCATGAACAGTTCATCAAATTGTACATCTCTACTTTTGATTATTTTATCTTCTTCTTCAATATACAACCTATATCCTCCTCCACAACATCCTGCGAACGCAGCTTCATTCGCTTTTCGCTCTAATTTATTATGTTTTGGCAATAATATGTACCATGATCGACATCCAAATATTCTTAATTTATTGAGATCATTTCTACCATGCCAATGTTTTAGGAATTTCTCCTCTAGCAAGTACAGTAGTTCTATTTTATTCATATGAGCACTTCAGTGCTTCTCCGCAAAGATATTTCGGAATATTGGAATCATGTTAAGTAATGTTCGATTCATTCTTTCCGATTTTCCATTCATTTGTTGGCTATACGCCATAGTGTATTCCAACTGTAAAGCATCATATCTAACATGCCAAATTGTTTCATCAAATGTTACATGGCACTTTTCATTAATGTTAACTGTATTTTCTGTATTCAATATCTACAAGCCATTTTTATTTTCACATTTTAGAGAAAAATTTTCACCACAAATTATTGTTTTATCCTTTTCTACAATGATTCTTTGTCCTTTCAATGTCAATTTTGATGCAGACATCAATTTATGTTTAATTTAAGGTACAATTAATTGACATTCCACTTTAATTTACTTTCAAAATTGTCCCAGTTTCAATGTACACCGATACATCGTGTGGTAATATTTCTATATTAGTCATATATTTTTCGAGATTTGCTTGAACAAAGTGGTTACAAGCACCTGAATCAAGTACAAAGCTAATCTTAATTGATTCAATATCATTACTCAGATAAGCATCATATAGAACTATAGAACCTTCTCTCGTTCTTCCTGATTCGATGATTTTGGTGCAAATTAAAGTTTTTACCTCGACTCATATTTCGTCCTCTATAACTTCTGAATTTTCTGCCTCTTCCTCTGTAGTTATCAAACGAACCTCGATTATTTTTTGTTTTTGAATTTCTTTTCGGACACTGAGCTTGAAAATGTTGTGGACTTCCACATGTATAACAGTTTCTAAAGTACTTGTAAACTTACTTCATTATTTTCGATATTTTCATCACCTTGCTTGGAATTCACTTTTGTTTCCTCATTCAAAAGTCTAGCTTTCACAAAATCCATCAGATACTGTTTCCAATGCAGTACTGTATCATATCTCGAAGACAATGACAGCAACAAATAGCAGACTCGGTCACTATCATCTATATTTGAACCTATGTCTTTCAACTCTCTGATAATTGTATCGAATTTCAGAAAATGATCATCCAATTTTTCATTACTTCCGGATCTTAAGTTACGAAGTTTTCTCCATAACGAAAGTTAAGTAAATGAACTTGTTCTCACGAAAATATCTCTTAATGCGTATAATTGTTCTCTTGCACTCTTACAATCTTAAATAATATCTAGATGCTTGTCTGCAATTCCTTGTACTATAATTGATTGAGCTTTAGTGTAATTTTTCTTAAATTTATTTTTGACTTCAATAGTAGTTGTTGCATCAGGTGGTGGTTTCAGCGAATCATCACATTGTTCTCTTTTTAATATTGTAATTAGGTATTAGAAATCTCCAATTATTAAAATTATTTGCCTCAAGAACCGGCACTGCGTAGTTATTTATACTTGCCATTTTTCACACACTTCAACAGTAAAAATAAAGTTCGAATTATTAGCTTGGATAGTTTCACCTTACAGAATTCAATCCAATGTGGCGATATCTGGGCCCATAACCTTTTATAATAATTTCATTATAGTTGAATTTTGTGAATTATTTATTGAAAAACAAAAACATGACTCTTCACAATTATGACAGAATACATTAATTCATTTATTTTTATCAATCTGTATTTTTAACGCTTGTCTATGTCCTGTACATGAAAGCCTACTATAATGATATAATCAAGAATGACACCTATTAATATTCAACATTTTAAATTAAGTGTCAATTATTGTTTTTCAAAATTTTTATCATCATGATATTTTTGTTGATTATAGAGTTTCTTACGATTTCCGTTAGTTCCCATTACATAACGACAGATTACTGCTTCATGAAATGTCCTTATGGCGATACTGCATTGCATGAAATTTGCAGAAGATCTCATCAATGTGGAAAAACTGGAAGTTGTGTTCCATATACACCAAATGAAGAGTCCAGAAAAGCATTTTTTCACGTGAACAACGAATTTAGAAATATAATAGCAAGTGGTTCTGACCAAGGAGGATATGGAAATAAAGGTGCGTACGACATGGAACTAGAGTTCGTAGCATATTGTGTCATGAGTAAGTGCTGGCCAGGGTTTTCTGCTGCATGTTATGACGTTGAACGGTAAGTAAAAAGTTCGTGATGCAACGAAGATCTTGTAGTTAATGTTAATTTATTTCGGCTCAATCCCAAATATCTGAAACTATAGACAACTTTCCAGACTTAGAAACCTGGAAAATCGAATCAATTATTTATAGTCTTCATTATCATTTGACATCCAAGCCTGCCGCAATGTACATATAATGAAGGTTCTTGAAATTTCAAATTTTTTTTCAGATTTACAGTTGGCCGAAGCGTTAGTATTATACAACAACAGGTTACAAAATACCCAGCCGGAATTGCACAAGGATTACTGCGATATGAATTCCAACCACACTCAGTCAGAGGTAAGAGGATGATACAACATTTTGACGTCGTTAATGAGCCAAAATATTTTTATAGGTTAGTTTGGGCAGATACGAAATATGTCGGATGCGCCGCAGTCTATTTTCTAGATCAAAATAATATATATTCTATATGCTTGCGTGGACCTGCAGATTACAAAATTGGACTTCCAGTGTACAAAATGGCAAATAATTCATCTGAAATTGCTTCGGAATGTGAGGACGGCAGGAATGAAATATATAGATCTTTGTGCGGAAAAATAGCTCCAATACCAAAAGGAAAAATGTGGGAGCTAGCTCCTGGGAATATTACAGATAATTCGTCACATTTAAAATGTTACTATGATATCTATATCATGATTTTAATGATAAATATACTCTTGAGGTAGTTTTGTTCTTATTCGCACTGACATCGTGTTTCTTTGGCGGTGATAGCCATATACCTAATCGTTCTAAAAAAGCATGAAGGAAGAGACAAAATAAAGATTTTATTACGTTTCTGTTTCAGTCAAATCATAAGAAACGCATAAATGCACGAGTGGTTTAGAGTGTTTGAGATTTGAAAATTGATACAATGAGGAAGTTGAACAGAAATATTTTCAAAGCCATTTTGAATAAACCCAGCATTTTCCGGTTGAACTTGCGAGTGCTAATTTAACTATATAATAAGATATTTGAAACCAGAAAGTTTTCAATTCAGTGATAACAAAATGCTTGTACCGATAAAGCCCATCGTCTCAGTCATTCAATGAATTTTTTTTCACAATCTTTTGAGTATCGTCAAATGAGCATTAATCAAATGATTAAAATTGAAGAGTTTTCCTGTCGTCCTATAATCAGCAATCTTATCTTCGTTTTTGAATTGGCACGAGGTAATCTAGAATTTTTGTTGGTGAAAAAACAACTGTTGGTGACAAGATAGATTTTCAAAATATGTGATAAGCATGAAAAATTAATTTAGGTTACTCATAAAAAAAAAAATTTAAGAACTCAACAAGTATAATCCACGTTTCTTCGAAATTATTTCTTGCTTAGTTTTCATTCAAATCAATTCAACAAATTAGATTACTTTCTTCAATCTTTTTGCTTCAGGATGAAATTCAAATTATCCGCATTCCCTCATATTTCAAACGTTTCGTATTCAGGTACTTCAAGATTATTTTTAGAAATAATTCAAAAATGAAAGATAGAGAGCTCCTCCATCGATTTATTAAAATACCGAGAATTATTCAAGATGCTTCGTGTGATTCGTATTTCACATTTTCGAGACTATAATGAAAAGAAAACGAATGTTTTCTTTTCAATTCCTTGGAATATATATATATATATATATATATATATATATATATATATATATATATATATATATATATATATATATATTATATATATATATATATATATATATATATATATATACAGGGTGTCCCAAGTTCGAGTGCCTATTAGACGTTTCTGGAGAACTGGACATATTTGAAATCTGAAAATTGGGATTATGATATTGCTCGAGATTCTCTACAGAGCTAAAATATTTTCGGAGATCAAGCACTTCCGGTTATACAGGAAGTGAAAATAACTTGTTTTAAATATTTTTTTTCAAGTTTTTCGTTTCTAATATGATCAAGTATTCAATTCTGCGTACTTTTCTGTTAACATCATTGCATTTGTTCGAATATTTTCCGAAATAACGAAAAAGAACCCCAAAAAAAGTAAAATATGTGTAGTCAGTATTATGTTTATTATTCTTATTTCCAACATCCTAAGCGTAAACCGTTCTCACAACATCGAAGAGGAAGAATGTGGAAAGGTCATGCATCTCATGAATTTTGGAAATATCATCACAGGGCGTTTCAAATTTTGTGTCGAAAATTGTGATCAAAAATTGGCCATAACTTCTGTTTTTCAAATAGAACCCTATTTTTTATGATTGCGTTGTATTCTGCAAAGAAAAATGATGTTAGTTTTTTAACATGATTGTGCTCCTAAATTCAATAATTTCTGAGTTATTTGAGATTTTCCGTATTTATGGTGTACGTAGAGTCAAATTCATCGAATCCAGAAAGATTCGATAAATATTCTTATGAAACCATAGGAACATTCTGTAACCATAAAAGATGAATTATCTATTAATTATTCACAAGTGGCAGGTCAAATTATTTTTCGATTTCACAAAATGAACCGTCGCTATTTAATTATTTTATTTTGGATTTATTTCTTATATTGTATTCTTTCAATTATACGCAATACACTTTCAAATACAGTTGCAAATGATATTATTTATTTCAAATTCATGGTGAATACTACAGAATGTCGAGAATCTAGTGAGAAGTACCCTCATTTGTTTTACAATTTCTGAAAATATGTTTCAAAGTTTTTAAGTTTTGAAAGTGTTAGAGCATCTAGAGAATACGAAATGAGGATAGTTGATGATGAGGATAATGAAATTAGTGATTTGAAATATATCGAAGCGAAGGAAAATTTATCTCTTCAATGAAAAACATATTAAATGGATTTGGTACTTCAGTACACCAAATTATGATAAATAAATCATGATAATAAATAAATAAAAATACTTTTCAAAACTTAAATTAACAAAACAAAAAATCAGGTAAAAGTTTCAATATGATAGCCATTTTGTTCCACACACTTTCGAAGACGTCTTAAAACACCACGGTTAGTCGCTCGTTCGATTTCCTTCCCCTTTAGTGAGTGGAAAGCATCCTCAACACGACGTATTAAAACTTCTTTGCTTCCAATAGGAGATTCATAGACCTTTTTCTTTATTGTACTCCATAAATAAAAATCCAAGGGAGATCTTGGGGGCAAGACTGTGAAGAACGGCGTCCAATCCACCGATTACCAAACATTGCATTCAGTTCTTCCGAAACCTCGAGCGAACTATGTGCCGGAGCTCCATCCAATTGATAAAATTCGGTACTCGACTTACTCAACGGTAATTCATCCAAAAAATAGAAATAAAAGTTCTCAGGATTTCCAAAAATTTTTCTGTATTTAAATTTTCTGCATAAATGTAGTACCGTACTTTATTGTTCATTAAAAGAGCGAACACATTAAAACTAACTTTGTTCTGTTGTCTTTTTTCATGTGGATTCTCACTTTTCCAAATGTGGCAACTTTTTCTATTGAATATTCCTTCATTATTAAATTTAGCTTCGTCTGTCCAAATGATCTTTTTCAAAACATTTTCATCATTTCCATTCTAATATTCTTCTACATAATTTAGCCTTTTCATGTAGTCACCTGGTTCAAATGTAAGAAATTTCTCATATTTATAGTCATGCATTTTGTGTTTCTTCAAAATTCGGTTCACTGAATTTCTGCTTACATCGGTTTCATGAGCTGCACATCGAATAGATGCATTTTCATTCGCTTCGAAATAAGTCAAAACACTGATTTCATTCTCCTCATCATCAACTACACTTCTTTTATATTCTTTAGGAGCTATTACACTTTCAAAACTTTGAAAGTTTGAAACATATTTTCGTAAGATCTCCTCCGTCATGGAAGGTAAATGGGGATACTTCTCGTTGAAAGCCCGGCAGGTTCTACTAATAATTCTGTCACATTCACCTTGTATAAAAAATAGATTTAGAATTTCATTATTAGAATAGCGATTCATTTTGTTAAATCGAGAAATGAAGATAACGAATAACAATTACAACTGACACATGTGAATAATTAATAGATAATTTATCTTCTATGGTACCAGAATGTTCCTATGGTTTCATAAGAATATTCATCGAATCTTTTTGGATTCGATGAATTTGACTCTACGTACACCATAAATACAAAAAATCTCAAATAACTCAGAAATTATTGAATTTAGGAGAACAATCATGTGAAAAAACTATCATTATTTTTATTCGCAGAATCCAACGCAATCATAAAAAAATAGGGTTCTAATTTGAAAAACAGAAGTTATGGCCAATTTTTGATCACAATTTTCGACACAAAATTTGAAACACCGTGTGATAATATTTCCAAAATTCATGAGATGCATGACCTTTCCACATTCTTCCTCTTCGATGTTGTAAAAACGGTTTACGCTTAGGATGTTGGAAATAAGAATAATGAACATAATACTGACTACACTAACTTTTGTTGGGGTTTTTTCCGTTATTTCGGAAACTATTCGAACAAATGCAATAGTGTCAACAGAAAGGTACGCAGAATTGAATACTTGTTCATATCAGGAACGAAAAACTTGAAAAAAAAAATTAAATGAAATTTATTTTCACTCCCTGTATAACCGGAAGTGCTTGAGCTCTGAAAATATTTTAGCTCTGTAGAGAATCTCGAGCAATATCATAATCCCAATTTTCAGATTTCAAATATGTCCAGTTCTCCCGAAACGTCGAATAGACACCCATATATATATATATATATATATATATATATATATATATATATATATATATATATATATATATATATATATATATATATATATATATATATATATATATATATATATATATATATATATATATATATATATATATATATATATATATATATATATATATATATATATATATATACATATATATATATATATAGATATATATATATATATATATATATGTATATATATATATATATGTATATGTGTATATATATATATATATAAATATATATATATATATATATATATATATATATATATTTTATATTTAAATATTTATATATATTTTATATATATATTTATTTATATATATATATAATATATATATATATTATATAAATATATATATATATAGTATATATATATATATATATATATATATATATATTTCTATGGTTTAATTTATTTGCAATATTAAAATTAAAATATATGGTACAATAGTAAATGAGATTGATCAAGAAAAGGAAAACTTCAATGAATTAAAATAGAAATTAGTAAATAATAACTCAATAAATGTGAATTTAAATGATTAAAATGGAATCAAAATGATGACAAGTGTAAATATATGAATTATAAATGATCAAGAATAGATTTTAGAATCAATAATATATGATAAACCTTGTAGAATGTCAGAAACTTAAAATGTCATTAATCGTTGAAGGTAAATATCAAGTAATTGAATAGAAATTCATGAAATATTAGAAATATAGGAGAATACAAGTAATAAAATCTTTGTAAAGAGTAATTAGAACAAATTAATTCAATATAACAGACTTAATTTATGTAGAATACATATAATTGTGGAAATTTTATGTATCGTAGAATTGGAGAAATTTGTATATCAGATAATAAATTAATTTCAAGTTATTGAAGGTAGTTAATCATATATAAAGGCATTAGAAGAGATTAGGTAACTGTTTTATATATAAAATTATTGTAGAATAAAGTAAGAAAGTATAATTTCAAGTTAGAATCATAAATTATATATAACGAAATGTCAAATTTTTCATTGGGAAATAAGAACTTAATTAATGAACAGAATATGGAAATTTTTAGTACAGAATTTTCAGAATATTCTGTAGATGAGTTTAACTAGATATTTTCAGTCCAAAATTAGGTTTATATTATAAATTTGTTAAAAATCAAATCAAATGTCATTTAATTATTTAAAATAATCAAATTGAAGTACTGAGATTGAAAAATTTTAAATTATCATAAAGAAGCTGTTATTATTGAAATAAGTAATTTCCAAAATTATTGTATATTTAATTAAATTATATGATAGAGAAACATTCACAATACCTGTTAGTATAATATTTTTAATATGAAAGAAATTATAAAAAGGATATTGAGATTATTCTAGAAAAAACCATCAGATTCCTAGATATTGAAAAATTAATAGAAGGTTATAAATAGAGGTATAACATCCGGCTTCAGGCAGTTCCTATTTTGCATTCAAGAGATAAACATCGTCTGTTTATGATCTGATTCTTTTGTTTTTTGTCATCCATATTGAATAATTAAAAATAGAATGATAGCTGAAAGTATAAAATAATAATAAATCATCGATATAAGCAAATTAAAAGCTGATAATACCTGTATGTGAAAATAATATCAAGTCAAGTGTTAAAACTGTGAATGGTGATATGAATTTCTAATAATATAGAAATTAAGTGAGGTTACTAAAGGATTAACCGAGACCATAGAGAGAGTTGCTGTTTCGCAGAACGAATATAGAAAAGAGAAGAAAGAACATATGGAAAGTCATTGAACCTATGGAAAAGGAAGATCAACCATCAGTGAAATAAACAATCGTGAGTTTTTACAAAATTTCATATTGGCCAATAGATTTCATGAATATTTGCAAATATAAACTTTAAAAGGGGGATTAATGAATATAATATATAAAAAGGTACCATAATAAAAATTTTAAGAGTGATTGTTATTGTTAATGTTAGAACAGAATTTGTATCTTGATAATTAGAGTTAATAAAATTGTTAAAATTTTATTTTTGAATTTATTGAAGTTTTCAATTATTAGAGTCAAAGTTTTTTTTATATACATAATATATAAAATAATAAAATATATAGAATCAATTTAAAAATTAAAGAGAACCTTCCCTGAGAATATAGAGTCAATACAAAATTAGGATTCATAATAAAATAAATAAGTAGTAGTAAAAATAAGAAAATTCATAACAATTGGCGCAACCAACGTAGGGCTCGAAAAACGAGAAAATTATATTAGTAAAATAAATATTTTTAATTAAATTAAAGTAGAATATAAATATAAAGATGACTAGTAACATGGTATTACGAAATAAAAAAGGTGAAGAAAGGGTGAATGAGGAGGAGTTAGATACAAATATTAGTGTAGAACAAATTACTGAAAATTTAGTTGAATGTGTAGATATGAATGAGGAGGAGAAAGTAGAAAAAGAAAATGAGATATTTATAAGAGTAGATTCAGAGGGGAAACAGAAAAAGATAGATGAATCGAGAGACGAAAATGTAGAATTAAAAGAATTATTTAAAGAGATGCAAATGAATATGATGCAAAATATGAGTAGTATAATAAACAATAATATGAATAGTATAAATCAAAATATGAATGATATTAAAGTATGTTTGAGACAAGAAATAAAAGACGTGAAAATAAGTATGAATCAAAGATTTGAAAGCATGGATGAAAAATTGAATATGGTTAGACAAGATATGACAGAATATGTGAATGAGAAAATAAATATACATATTAATGAGATAGATGACAAATTATTGATACAAGATAGGAAATTAGAACAGAATGAAAGTAAATTAAGAGTAGAAATAGAAAAGCAGAATGAAATAATGATATGGATGGGAGAAAAATGCATGGAATCTGTAGATAAGTGTAAAGATAGAATAATTAATATAGAAGAAGAAAAATTACTGAATATAAATAATAATATAGAAATGTTAAAACAAAAATATGAAAAAGAATTAGAAGAAGTCAAAAATCATTTAGGAACTCAGCATATAATACCTCAAAATTTAATGCATATAAATATAGATAATAATATGAAATTTGATGGCAATATAAGAAAATTGCATCCAAAAACATTTTTGAATAATATTAAGAATAAATTAAATTTCAATAATAAATGGGAAGAACAAAAGGAAATTATGAAAATGTATTTAAGTGGATATGCACAAACTTGGTTTTACAGTTTGGAAGAAGAATTTAGAGAGTATAGGGATTTTGAAAATAATTTTATTAGACATTTCTGGGGAGAAACTCAACAAAACAAATACAGAAGAGACTTATACATGGGAAAATTTAATTATAATTTTAGTTTAAATTTAACAGAATATGCAATCAGACTATATAACATAGGAAAGAACTTAGATCCAATTATACCAGAAGCAGATATTATAAAATGCATTAGTAGACAATATAATAATGAGATTAAGCAATATACAATGTACAACAAAATAAACACACTAGATAAATTTTTAGAATACTTAACTGAAATAGAACATGAATTAAAAGCAGATAAATATAAAAATCGAGAGAAAGAATATGATTATAATAGAAATCAACAAGAGATAAATACAAATAAATATGGTAATAATAATAATCACTATAACAAAAACAATCAACAAAATTATTATAAAGAGATGCAAGGAAATTATAATGGAAATCAAAATAAAGGGAAACAACCAATGAAGCAAGAGTACAGAGATAATAATAAAAAGTTTCAAAATATACAATTACAACCAGAATATTCAAAACCTGGAACATCTAGGGAAGATTATACGTGGGATACTGAGAATAGAATTTTTTAGATAATGCCGAACCAAAAGTAGATTTAAATATAATACATTATGAACATCCAAGTGAATTTTTAAATTTAAATGAAGAAATTAAGTATAGTGAAAATAACAAATTAGTAATAATAAATGGTAAAGTAGATGAAATTGATGTTAATATATTAGTTGACACAGGATCAGAAATATCATTAATTAATGACAAAATTATAGAAAAATGTAAATTAGAAAATAATATAATGAAAATTTCAAAAATTAATTTAATTAGTGCAAATGGAAAAAAATTAAGTGAGGTAAATAAGTTATGTATTGTAAATTTATTAATAGGAAGTGTAATGGTGAATTTAAAATTATTTATAGTGAAAAATATAGAATATGATATGGTATTAGGTAATGATGAATTAAGTAAACATAAGGTGGAGATAAATTATGAAGAAAAAATAATTAAGGTGTATGGAAATAAGATTCAATTTATGGAAGAAGATATAAAAGAAAAATATATATATGGAAATATGAAAATAGAAGAAGAAAGATATGAAGAAATTAAATGTTCACCAAAATATGGGGACAAAATTAAAAATATATTAAAGAAATATAAAGGTCTAGTAAACCAGGAAAATAGAGTTGCTATGTCTTATATACATAATATAGAAATGAAAAAAATAGAAGAATTTAAAAGTAAAAATTATCCTATTCCATATAAATATAGAAAGGAAGTGTCAGAAGAAATTGAATCAATGTTAAAAAAAGGAATAATAGAAAGAAGTAATACCAGTTACATAAATCCTATAGTAGTAGTTAAAAAACAAAATGGAGAAATTAGATTATGTTTAGATGCAAGGAATATTAATAAATGTACAAAACCTCAATATGAAGCACCAATGAATATAGAAGCAATATTTGGAAGAATTACTAATACAAAAATATTTACAAAATTAGATTTAAGACATAGTTTTTGGTTGATACCTTTAGAAGAAAATAGTAGAGATTACACTGGATTTTCAATTGATGGAGTTATATATAGATTTGCAGTAGTGCCTTTTGGTTTACAAAGTGCTTGTGCGGCATTAGTAAGAGCATTACATAAAATATTAAATAAACATGAAGATTATATTTTGCATTATATAGATGATATATTAATATATTCAGAAAATGAGATAGATCATTTAAAACACATAGAAATAGCATTAAATGAATTAGATAGAGCAGGATTAAAAATAAATATTGACAAATGTCAGTTTTTTCAAAAAGAAGTAATATATTTAGGTTTTAAAATAGATGAACAAGGAATAAAAATGGATGAAAATCGAATTAAACTTATTAGGGATTATAAAAGACCACATAATTTAAAAACTTTAAGAGGATTCATAGGAATAATTAACTATTTTAAGAGATTAATACCAAATTTGAGTGAAAAATTGATCAAATTAATAGAACTATTAAAAAAAGAGATACCTTGGAAATGGACTAAAGAAAGAGAGGAAGCATTTAATAATATTAAAGATGAATTTTTACATAATTTAAAGATATATCATCCAAATTATAACCTACCTTTTATTATAAGAACAGATGCTTCTAAAGATAAATTAGCAGGAGTATTAATTCAAAATATAGGAGATAAAGAAGTACCAATAAGTTTTATATCTAGAGTGACTAAGAATTATGAGAAAAATTATAGTGTTTCGGAATTAGAATTAGCCAGTATAATATTTTGTGTGACAAAATTGAGATTTTATTTATTAGGTAGTAAATTTTATATAGAAACTGATCATTTGGCATTAACAAGCATTTTAAATAATAAATATGGTAATAGTAGAATACATAGATGGGCTTTAATTTTACAAGAATATAATTTTGAAATTAAATATATAACAGGTAAAAATAATATTATAGCAGATGCTTTAACAAGAGATCAAAATTTCAAAAGAGTTGGAAAGAAAGTGCATATAGGAATGAATATTTTAGAAGAGAAAGAGGGATTATTTTCATTAGATAATATTAAAGCATCACAACAAAATTTATCAGAAAAACAAAAGCAAAAATGTATATTAAAAGATAATGTATTTATTAAAACGTATGCAGATAATGAATTATATTGTATTACAGAGAAATTAGGAATTCAAATTATGACATATTTACATGAAAATTTAGGACATATTGGATCACAGAAATTATGGTTAATATTTAGAGAAAATTATATAATGAATAAAGATAAAGTAATATCGAAAAATATAACTAGTAAATGTAGGATATGTCAGTTAAGTAAAAATAAAAATATAGTAAACAAATATTTTTCAAAAAGTATAATAGCAAGCAATCCTTTAGATATAATAGCAATAGATTTTCTGAGTGATTTAATTTCTACTCCAGATAATTTTCATCATATATTAGTAATAGTAGATGTGTTTTCAAAATTTATTAAATTATATCCATGTAAAAGAACTACAGTGAATGAGATTAAAGGAAAAATAGGTGAATATATTGAAGAATTTGGTAATCCAAAGAAATGTATATTAGATAATGCTACTTATTTTAGAAATGAAAGGTTTGAAAGTTTTTGTAAGAAAAATGTAATAGAATTAAATTATACAAGTATTAGACATCCAGCTGCTAATCCTGCAGAAAGATATATAAAAGAAATAATTAAGTTTTTAAGAATTTCAGTAGTGAAAAATCATAATAATTGGAAGGAGAAATTAAATGAAATTGAAAATTATATAAATTTAGTTCCAAATACTATAACAGAAATTAGTCCAATAGTACTTATGAAAAAAGAACAACCATATAGAAAATGGAAAAGTAATGTAAATGTTAATTATGATAAAATTATTGAAAATGTAAATATGAAATTGAAAAGAAATGCAGAAAAATATATTAAAAAAATGAATAAACGAAATAAAAAGAAAGTTAAATTTAAAAAAGGAGATTTAGTAATAGTTAAAGCTTTAAGGATATCAAATAGAGAAAAGAATAAATGTGCAAAACTCATGTTTCCTTTTGAGGGCCCATATGAAATAGAAAATGAAAAACCAGAGAATAGCTATTTATTAAAAGAAATAAATACAAGGAAAATAAAAGGTGTGTATAATATAGAGAGTATATATGAATATAAAATGAATGAATGAATACCAAAGTATAAGTGAAAAGAGAAAATGTATATTTGAGAATTTAAAATATGAATATCATGTTATGGTTATGTTATATTTAGTTATGTTATTGTTAAAAGTTATAAATATTAGATGATAAGAAAATTCAACATTGAATTATTATAAATATTGAATTTAAATAAGTTCAATGTGAATTTTGGGGATTTGCTATGGTTTAATTTATTTGCAATATTAAAATTAAAATATATGGTACAATAGTAAATGAGATTGATCAAGAAAAGGAAAACTTCAATGAATTAAAATAGAAATTAGTAAATAATAACTCAATAAATGTGAATTTAAATGATTAAAATGGAATCAAAATGATGACAAGTGTAAATATATGAATTATAAATGATCAAGAATAGATTTTAGAATCAATAATATATGATAAACCTTGTAGAATGTCAGAAACTTAAAATGTCATTAATCGTTGAAGGTAAATATCAAGTAATTGAATAGAAATTCCTGAAATATTAGAAATATAGGAGAATACAAGTAATAAAATCTTTGTAAAGAGTAATTAGAACAAATTAATTCAATATAACAGACTTAATTTATGTAGAATACATATAATTGTGGAAATTTTATGTATCGTAGAATTGGAGAAATTTGTATATCAGATAATAAATTAATTTCAAGTTATTGAAGGTAGTTAATCATATATAAATGCATTAGAAGAGATTAGGTAACTGTTTTATATATAAAATTATTGTAGAATAAAGTAAGAAAGTATAATTTCAAGTTAGAATCATAAATTATATATAACGAAATGTCAAATTTTTCATTGGGAAATAAGAACTTAATTAATGAACAGAATATGGAAATTTTTAGTACAGAATTTTCAGAATATTCTGTAGATGAGATTAACTAGATATTTTCAGTCCAAAATTAGGTTTATATTATAAATTTGTTAAAATCAAATCAAATGTCATTTAATTATTTAAAATAATCAAATTGAAGTACTGAGATTGAAAAATTTTAAATTATCATAAAGAAGCTGTTATTATTGAAATAAGTAATTTCCAAAATTATTGTATATTTAATTAAATTATATGATAGAGAAACATTCACAATACCTGTTAGTATAATATTTTTAATATGAAAGAAATTATAAAAAAGGATATTGAGATTATTCTAGAAAAAAAACCATCAGATTCCTAGATATTGAAAAATTAATAGAAGGTTATTAAATAGAGGTATATAACATCCGGCTTCAGGCAGTTTCCTATTTTGCATTCAAGAGATAAACATCGTCTGTTTATGATCTGATTCTTTTGTTTTTTGTCATCCATATTGAATAATTAAAAATAGAATGATAGCTGAAAGTATAAAATAATAATAAATCATCGATATAAGCAAAATTAAAAAGCTGATAATACCTGTATGTGAAAATAATATCAAGTCAAGTGTTAAAAACTGTGAATGGTGATATGAATTTCTAATAATATAGAAATTAAGTGAGGTTACTAAAGGATTAACCGAGACCATAGAGAGAGTTGCTGTTTCGCAGAACGAATATAGAAAAGAGAAGAAAGAACATATGGAAAGTCATTGAACCTATGGAAAAGGAAGATCAACCATCAGTGAAATAAACAATCGTGAGTTTTTACAAAATTTCATATTGGCCAATAGATTTCATGAATATTTGCAAATATAAACTTTAAAAGGGGGATTAATGAATATAATATATAAAAAGGTACCATAATAAAAATTTTAAGAGTGATTGTTATTGTTAATGTTAGAACAGAATTTGTATCTTGATAATTAGAGTTAATAAAATTGTTAAAATTTTATTTTTGAATTTATTGAAGTTTTCAATTATTAGAGTCAAAGTTTTTTTTTATATACATAATATATAAAATAATAAAATATATAGAATCAATTTAAAAATTAAAGAGAACCTTCCCTGAGAATATAGAGTCAATACAAAATTAGGATTCATAATAAAATAAATAAGTAGTAGTAAAAATAAGAAAATTCATAACAATATATATATATATATATATATACTGAATGGTTGCTCCATTAATGCTCACCATAGACAAATGCAGCATGCTATAAATAAGCCAACAGGCAGATGCGGAACAGTTTTTTATTGGGATGGAGGCGGAGCTTAGGTGATAACGTCAAAACATGGCGTCCCAAAACCAACTTTCAACAAGAATTATATGAGAGATTTGAAACTTTTCGAGTTTTTCCAACAACAATGTTAGTTTCGAGTGAAAGTGTAAAGCTTTATTCTGTTAAAAATTTACTCCATCGAAAATATAGGCTGGAAAGATCCAAATTCATAAAACAGTGTGGGATAAAAGAAGAGAGTTCGAGGCCTGGTATCGTGAACTTTACTGCTTTTTGCTTATCTAATTTGATTTGATTTATCTTGAAGTGTAAAATACGTAGTCTAAATCAACTGTGTTTGTTTAAGAGATATGAAACTATTAATTCGAGCTTTTTTATGCAGGAAGTTTATAATCGGCCAGATATGATGGGCAATCAGCAATAAACATATTTCAAAACTTTCTATTGATGATTCTTTATCTTACTCTAAATATTAATTATTTTTAAAGAATTTTGGACAAAATATATTCGAAATTTCACGAAAAACATTTATTTTGTAGTATACATGGATTCCATGAGAAATCATAATGTTTTTCATATAATCAAATGTGGTTTTCATAATAAAACACCATCATCAACCATAATGCAACTCAAGATGTAATTACCTGGAAGAATGTAATTTTCTTTCGTAAAATGCAAAGAACACACCGTCATCCTAGGAGTTGTGTGATTCTTTTTCATATTGATTTTCCATACCTTCATTGAATCAATCTTTTCCTTTTCTCCAAAATGATTTTCTCTCAATACAAAATATTTGTTTGGCTTCGGAAACCGATGAAAGCTAATACATGCATTTGTATATGCTTTAGAATTACAATTTTTTACGCAACAACACACTCTATACTTGCTGATTCTACGTTTTGCGAAATTAATACTTTCAATTATACACCTTTTGCGACTATTTGTAACCAATCAAAAACCTGTCATGCAATTGCATATGTTGACGTTGGATAAAAAAACTTCATCCATCTGGTCGCCAGAGTTAGGCTGAGCTGAGAGGGGGCTGAGCCCCCTCTAGAAAAGATACCAGAGTTATTACAAACCAAAAATGTTTATTTCAGCGTTGAAACATAAAAGTACCCTACTTACGAACAGATATACCTAACTGTAAAACTGACTAAAAATTATTTATTTGTGGCATCTTTTAACCCGCAAAACATGTTGACGTTTTTTATTATAAAATGAAATAGCGACAAACGAGCGGCTACCGTCAGGGTTGCCAGATTTTTCAGAGCCGTGTTGCACTTTAGACGCTAATTTGTCACCCAAAAGCGCAACCGTGGTTGCGACTTATTAACGGAGAAACATTGGTAACAGGTATTTTTCATATGAAATTCACTTATTCTAGTAGTTATTTTATACGTGTTTTGCCGCTAATTTGTCGCCCAAAATCGCAATCATGATTTTTTTCGCAACTGCACAAAAAATAGTGCTTCCAACATGTTGCCTACTCGTCCGAAAAACAATAATAGGTACTTTCGGGACTTTTTACTTGAATTACTATTACAATCAAAACCACGATTATGTTACAAATATCTTTAATTTCATATAAACTGTTCACAAGACATCATAACATCATTATCATCTTTGTCTGTGATTCAAGTTGTGGATTGGTTCTGCTACTGATACATATCAGAATTAAATTTTGAATACATAGCTTTGCTAGGCTCATATTATTCACAGCAAATCTCATTTATTTCCAAGTGAGATCTAATAGACACAACTGAATTTAACATTTTTAGTATCATTTTATTTCGAATTTTACATTTTAACAATATTAATCAATGAAAATAGCCGCTCCACGAATGAATTGGATGACGGTATATATATATATATATATATATATATATATATATATATATATATATATTATATATATATATTGGTATATTATATATATATATATATATATATATATATATATTGGTATATTTATATATATATAATAATATAATAATAATAATAATAATAATAATATATATATATATATACGTTGTTCTGCCATATAAATTATTTTTATCTATTTATCTTTCTATCTATTCATCTACCTGCCGATGTATATCTACCTATCTAACTATCTATCTATCTATCTATCTACATATCTATCTATCTATCTGACCCGGCAAACGTTGTTCTGCCATATAAATTATTTTTATCTATCTAAATAGGGGTTGATCGTAGAGAGGTGAAAATTTAGGATTGTATATATTTTTGAATGCTGTATCATAAAAAAATAGAACAGAAAGTGTTGTCAGAAAAATAAAGGAAAAAATTAAGGGGTGGACTACCCTTAACATTTAGGGGAATGAAGAATAGATTTTGTCGGATTTTCAGACCTAACCGATATGCACACAAAATTCCATGAGAATCGGTCGAGTCATTTCGAAGGAGTTTAACAAATAAAAAATAAGGGTTGATCGTAGAAGGGTGAAAATTTAGAATTGTTTGTATTTTTGTATGTTGTATCATAAAAAATAAAAACAAAAAATTTTTTTCGAGAAATAAAATTAAAAATTTAGGGGTGGACTACCCTTAACATTTAGGGGGATGAAAAATAGAGGCTGGGCGATTCTCAGACCTACTCAATATGCTCACAAAGTTTCATGAGAATCCATCGAGCCGTTTCGGAGGAGTATGGGAACGAACATTGTGACACGAGAATTTTATATATAAGATATATATATATATATATATATATATATATATATATATATATATATATATATATATATTTATATATATATATATGTTAATATTTATATATATACATATATAGGGCATCAGAAAATCTTCGAGAAAATAGAGGTTTATGAGTTATAAAACGTATAAAAAACTTCTTCCGCTCCCGTCTGTTGTATATATATATATATATATATATATATATATATATATATATATATATATATATATATATATATATATATATATATATATAGTGGTCTCCGAACTTGTCATAACACTAGTCATAGATATAAAGTATAACAGCTCAACACATCAAACCAGAGGTCATATGCAACCATATAACATCCGCAGCAACAAAAGTTTACAAATTACAAGGAAAAGATTGGATATTGGTGATAGGCTGACTGTTGGTACCAGGCTATACAACAGATTACACCTTGAATGAAGGACATTAACCGCAACAACTCTGAAAAAAACACTGAAAGTATACTTCAAAGAATATCCAGTTTATCACCTCGAAGAAGTCGATTTTAGTAGGTCAACAAAATGATTTTTTATTTTCATATATTTTTTTAATATTTATATTGTATACTATATTGACATATGTTGTATACTGCGTATATGTAGTATAACACGACTGTGATGCAGTTAAAATATTATTATTATTATTATTTACTATGAGTTATTTGAATGAAAAATTTCGTTTTCTTCTCATTATAGTCTCGTAAATGTGATATACGAATCACACAAAACATCTTGATTAACCCTCGGTATTTCAATGAATTGAAGAAGGAGCTCTCTATTTTTTATTTTTGAATTATTCCTAAATATATTCTCGAAGTACCTGAATACGAAAAACGATTGAAATATAAGGAAATGCGGATAATTTCAATTTCATCCTGAATCGAGAACATGGAAGCAAGTAATCGAATTCGTTGAATTGATTTGAATGAAAACTAACCAAGAGATGATTTTGAAGACTTTACTTGACTTTACTTGACGAGTTCTGAGTTTTTTCTTTTTCAATGAGTAATTTAAATGAATTTTCCATGCTTATCACATATTTTAAATATATATATATATATATATATATATATATATATATATATATATATATATATATATATATATATATATATATATATATATAAATATATATATATATATACAGGGTCCTGCAACAGTGGCGCGGTGTTCCATATCTCTATTTGGGAAACAGATAGAAATATATATTTCTATAATATTACCTTGTTGCTCGAGCTCGACAAAATAAAAATATTGTCGTTCACACAGGGTGTTCAATTTCTTCTGGGCGGATATCAACTATGTTTTTTCAAATAGCAACCTTTATTTTTTATCGCTTTTTTGGTTTCTACATAGAAAATAAAAGACACTTTGCGTATATCTTCACTTCGAAAATATTGACGGTTTTCGAGATTTCGAGCATGACAGGTTTTTTTTTCCAATATTTGCCACTCAGAATATTTCAAATTATGAAGTTGTGCCAAGTCCAATTGAAATTTATGTTTGGTCAAATATTCTACATTGGTAACTCTCTCAAACGATATATCTGAAATCAACCTGTGATATACAGGGTATGAAAAATCGCTTGCCACATATTGTAGATAAAAATGTTCAGAATCTTCCTTATTTCAAATGGAACACCCTGTATATTATAGATCCATCAGAAGCGTCAAGAAAAGCACTACAATTGTCATGCAGTATTCCCTATGGCTAAGTTTACTAGTTTTTCCTTAAAAAGCGAAAAACGGCAAATATTCATATTTCTTCGCTACAATCTCAATGAATGGATTTTTTCAAAAATAACTTGTTAGTAGATAAACAAGTTGTGAATTACACCACAAAATTTACGTTGTTTATTTGAAATAATTTCAATCATCTCCAAATTTGAGCCATATTCTTTCGATATAAAACAACCTTTCTGCGAATAAAATATTTATTGGAAATCGAGTAGTCTGGCGAATGACAGATCAAAATATTTCTTATGGATCGATAATATACAAAGTGTTTCATTTAAAATAAGAAATATTCTGCAAATTTTTATTCGCAATATGTGGCTAGCGGTTTTTCATACCTGTATATCATAGGTCGATTTCAGAATTATTGTTTGAGAGTGTAACCAATGTAAAATATTTAACTGAAAATAACAACATTCTGATGCAATTATATCGAAAGTTCAACTTAACGAATCACTTATTTGAAAGCAAATATTTTGATCTGTCATTTGCCAGACTACTCGATTTCCAATAAATATTTTATTCGCTGAAAGGTTGTTTTATATCGAAAGAATATGGCTCAAATTTGGAGATGATTGAAATTATTTCAAATATACAACGTAAATTTTGTGGTGTAATTCACAACTTGTTTATCTACCAACAAGTTATTTTTGAAAAAATCCGTTCATTGAGATTGTAGCGAAGAAATATGAATATTTGCCGTTTTTCGCTTTTTAAGGAAAAACTAGTAAACTTAGCCATAAGGAATACTTCATGACATTTGTAGAGCTTTTCTTGGCGCTTCTGATGGATCTATAATATACAGGGTGTTCCATTTGAAATAAGGAAGATTCTGAACATTTTTATCTACAATATGTGGCAAGCGATTTTTCATACCCTGTATATCACAGGTTGATTTCAGATATATCGTTTGAGAGAGTTACCAATGTAGAATATTTTACCAAAAATAAATTTCAATTGGACTTGGCACAACTTTATAATTTCAAATATTCTGAGTGGCAAATAATGGAAAAAAAAACCTGTCATGCTCGAAATCTCGAAAACCGTCAATATTTTCGAAGTGAAGATATACACAAAGTGTCTTTTATTTTCTATTTAAAAACCAAAAAAGCGATAAAAAATATAGATTGCTATTTGAAAAAACATAGTTGATATCTGCCCAGATGAAATTGAACACCCTGTGTGAACGACAATATTTTTATTTTGTCGAGCTCGAGCAACAAGGTAATATTATAGAAATATAGATTTCTATCTGTTTCCCAAATAGAGATATGGAACACCGCGCCACTGTTGCAGGACCCTGTATATATATATATATATATATATATATATATATATATATATATATATATATATATATATCTTGTTACTATTAGTCGTTTTTCACCAACAAAATTCTAGATCTTCAAATAATTTTTGGACTCTACTTCAAATGGTTATATCCTTCTGACATTATTACCAACAATATATCGATATATATGGGCAACAAAGGTACGGCTTCTATGATTACTACTTTAAATTAAGTTTCAATTATTGTTTTTCAAAATGACAATCATCGTTAACGAAAATGATGTTTCTGTTGATTATAGAGTTTTTTACGATTTCCTTTGATTCCCATTACATCACGATAGATTACTGCTTTTTGAGGTGTCCACTTGTCGAAATTGGAGAGCATGAAGTTTGCAGAAGATCTCGTCAATGTGAAGTATCTGGAGGTTGCGTTCAATAACCACCAGATGAAGAGTTCAGAAAAGCATTTCTTCATAGTTACTGATATTTGGGCAGAAGCCGAAATGAGTTATCAATAACTACAAGATCTTTGATGCATTACCAATTTTTAACCTACCTTTCACTGTCATAAAATCCATTAAAATAATTCCTAGAGCACTTACTCATGGCACAAGCTGCTATGAACTCTAGTTTCATGTCGTATAGAAGAACATGCATATTTTTAGCTCCTTGGCTTCCATATCCTCCTCTGACAGAGCCAATTGCTATGAAATTTCTATATTTGTTGTTCTCGTGAAGAAATATTTTTCTGAACTCTTCATCTGGTGGTTATTGAACGCAACCACCAGACACTTGATGAGATCTTCTGCAAACTTCAGGCTCTTCAACTTCGGCAAGTGGACACCTCAAAAAACAATTATCTATCGTGATGTAATGGGAATTAACGGAAACTGTAAAACAACTCTATAATCAACAGAAATACATTTTCCTTAATGATGATTGCAATTTAGAAAAACAATAATTGACACTTGATTTAAAATAGCTATCACAGAACATAGATATCGATAAATTGATAGTAGTGATGCCAGAAAGTTATAACTTCTTGAAATCAAGTCCAAAAATCATTTGAAGATCATCTCTGATTTTATTAAATTTTTGATGATATATTACAAATGAAATTTTGTTCATCATAACCGCAGATCGACTGCAAGGAAGAGTTTACAGTCATTAAGACAGTTCAGTTGAGTGTAGTGACAATTAAGAAATTGAACCTACCAGTGAAATGACACTGATTTGAATAGAGTGATACTGACAGTAGAAAGTGTGAGCATTGTTGATCCCACAGATCTAAGGTGCTAATTTTTATTTGATATTAAATTAGAAATAATCTGTCAAACCACATTCGTATTAACATGCAATAATCAATAATGATCAGGTCATTTGAATCCAAATAACAAAAAGAAATTGTATAAAATATCGTGTCTGTGATGACCATTTCCTAGAATATGGTGCCTACTGTTGACATCTTTTTGTATATCTATTGTTTTGGTTGAGGAAACATTCTTTTTTATTCTATCTTTGTGGATGCTGTTACTGAATATACCATTTCTGAATTAGGACCGCTGTTCAAAAAACATATTTTATCCACTGTAATGTGTTCTGAAAGGTTGCGAATGTATTTATTTTTTTTATAATTTTATTATAGTTGAATTTTGTGAATTATTTATTGAAAAACAAATACAAGACTCTTCACAATTCTGACAGAATACATAAGAATTATTTATTGAAAAACAAATACAAGACTCTTCACAATTCTGACAGAATACATTAATTCATTTATTTTTATTAATCTGAATTTTTAACGCTTGTCTATGCCCTGCACATGAAAGCCTACTACAATGATATAATCAACAATGACATCTATTAATATTCAACATTTTAAATTAAGTGTCAATTATTGTTTTTCAAAATTTATATCATCATGATATTTTTGTTGATTATTATAGATTTTCTTACGATTTCCGTTAGTTCCCATTACATCACGACAGATTACTGCTTCATGAGATGTCCTTATGCCGAAACTGGATTGCATGAAATTTGCAGAATATCTCATCAATGTAAAAAAACTGGAAAAAACTGCGTTCCGTATAACCCAGATGAAGAGTCCAGAAGAGCATTTCTTCACGTGAGCAACGAATATAGAAATCTAATAGCAAATGGTTCTGAGAAAGGAGCATATGGAAACCAAGGTGCTAAAAACATGCATGTTCTTTCGTACGACATGGAACTAGAGTTCGTAGCAAATTGTGTCATGAGAATATGCTCTTACACGTGGACTGCTGGATGTTATGACATTGAACGGTAAGTAAAAAATTTGTAAAGCAACGAAGATCTTGTAGTTAATGTTAACTTATTTCGGCTTAATCCCAAATATCTGTAACTATAGACAACTTTCCAGACTTGGAAACCTGGAAAATGGAATCAATTATTTATAATCTTCACTTTCATTTGACATCCAAGCCTACCACAATGTACATATAATGAAGGTTCTTGAAATTTCAAATTTTTTTTCAGATTTACAGTTGGCCGAAGCGTTAGTCTTATACAACAACAGGTTACAAAATACCCAGCCGGAATTGCACAAGGATTACTGCGATATGAATTCCAACCACACTTAGTCAGAGATAAGAGGATGATACAACATTTTGACGTCGTTAATGCGCCAAAATATTTTTATCAATTAGTTTGGGCAGATACGAAATATATCGGATGCGCCGCAACCTATTATGTAAATAAAAATGTTATATTTTCTATATGCTTGCGTGGACCTGCAGATTACAAAAATGGACTTCCAGTGTACAAAATGGCGAATAATCCATCTGAAATTGCTTCGGAATGTGAGGACGGCAGGAATGAAATATATAGAGCTTTGTGCGGCAAAATAGATCCAATACCAAAAGGAAAAATGTGGGAGCTAGCTCCTGGGAATATTACAGATAATTCGTCACATTTAAAATGTTACTATGATATCTATTTTATGATTTTTATGATAAATATACTCGTGAGGTAATTTTGTGAGGCTAAATATTATTAAGGAAGGCTTATTTGCACTGACAGCGTTTTTCTTTGGCAGTGTTTCTTTGGCCGTTCTCAGAAATATTTTCTAAACCATTTTCAATAGACCCCGCATTTTCCGGTTGAACTTTTGAGTGGTAATTTAACTATATAATAAGATATTTGAAACCAGAAATTTTCTAGTGATAACAAAATGCTTGTACCGATAAAGAACATCGTCTCAGTCATTCAATTAATTTTTGTCACAATCTTTTGAGTATCGTCAAATGAGCATTAATCAAATGATAAAAATTGAAGAGTTTTCCTGTCGTCCTATAATCAGCAATCTTATCTTCGTTTTTGAATTGGCACGAGGTAATCTAGAACTTTTGTTGGTGATAAAACGACTGTTGGTAAAAAGATAGAGTCTCAAAATATGTGATAAGCATAAAAATTCATTTAAATTACTCATTGAAAAAAAAACTCAGAACTCAACATGTATAGGTAATCCACGTTTTTTCAAAATTATTTATTGCTTAGTTTTCATTCTTATCAATTCAACAAATTCGATTACTGTCTTCAATCTTCTCAATTTAGGATGAAATTCAAATTATCTGCATTCCCTCATATTTCAAACGTTTCGTATTCAGGTACTTCAGGAATATTCTCAGAAATAACTCAAAAATGAAAGATGGGGAGCTCCTCCATCGATTCATGATGCTTCGTGTGATTCGTATTTCACATTTTCGAGAATATAATGAAAATAAGTCGAAAGTTTTCTCTTCAATTGGTTGGGATATATATATATATATATATATATATATATATATATATATATATATATATATATATATATATATATATATATATATATATATATATATATATATATATATATATATATATATAGATAGATAGATAGATATATATATATATATATATATATATATATATATATATATATACAATACAGTGTGCCCAAGAAAGTTCCGGCAACTTTTCTGCTGAAGGCCGAGAGAGGGCTCTGTTTCGGATGGGCATTAAATTTTGCAACACTGCTCTATGTTAATTTCATAGAAACAAGAAAAGAGTTTTTGAATTAGATTGCTAGAACTGTTATTTTTCGTCATATTTTATTTTCAATATAAGTATGAAGTTAAGCGTAGAGCAAAGGATAGCTATTGCTAAATAGTTTTACATGGCAAGGGAAGGACGCACATAAAATGGTACTATCTTGATTGTTCATGATAAGTGACGACAAACTTACAACCGAGAACCACCTAAACCAATATCATCAATTTTGGACATTATAAAAAAGTTTGACACTTATGTGACGAACCAATAGAAGCGAGGTGGAGCGTCAAAGACAGTTACTACTCCTGAAAACTGTGCAGAGGTGCACAATTATCTGATAGATGAACCAACAACATCGCAAAGAGAATTAGTCCGTGCATTTGGTTTTTCAAAAGGATCAAGAAAGTAGGTAAAAAAAAAGTTGGGCGTCGTGTACAGTTATGTTATGAATCTCTCTGTTATTTATTACGTGCTATTCAGTATTCAATATTCAGTATTCAATATTAACATTCAAATCTATTATTATTAGATGGTAAGGGAAACCACAAAAACCTTTACCCAATTAATGTTCGAAATAGGTTCAAAATTATTTTGATTTTGAAACGTCAAAGAATAGGGTACTATTTATTTTTATTACGGCTGTGGCCGTCTTCAGTTATTAATTACGTGCTATTTAGTCCAATATCAACAGGCAGGTCTGTTGATATTAGATGGGAAGGGAACCACAGAAACCTTCACCCACGCAATGTACAAAATAGGTTTAAAATATTTGATTGTTGGATTTGTCTTTAAAAAGACATTACTTGTAATTTTGGATATCAAATATTCTAGTTAGTGCATTGGACTAAATAGCACGTAACTAAAAGACGGAGCCGTAAAAAAAAAATTTTGAAAAAAAGATAAATAGTACCCTATTCTTTGACTTTTCGAAATCAAAATAATTTGAACTTATTTCGAACATCACGTGGGTAAAGGTTTCTGTGGTTTCTCTTACCTTCTAATAATAACAGATTTGAATGTTAATATTGGACTGAATAGCACGTAATAAATAACAGAGAACGGCCACAGCCGAAAAATTTTCATGAAACATAGTAGTCTTTTTTAATAATTCAAATTTTTTCAAATCAATAAATGTCAAAGAATTTTCAATTTTTTCAAAAGTTTTGATAAAGCCACGAAAGTCGTGGCGAAACGTCAACTTTTTAATAAAATCGAGTTTTTTCCGATTCACCAAGCCTGTTATTGCTAATAATCATCAAAAAGTTAAAAATAGTTCACAGGCAACAACAATTCAAATAAATAAATAAATAAATAAATAAATAAATAAATATATATATATATATATATATATATATATATATATATATATATATATATATATATATATATATATATATATATATATATATATAAATTATTTATTCGAATTGCTGTGATCTATTTTTAATCTCTTGATAATTATTAGCAATAACAGGCTGGTTGAATCTTAAAAAACTCGATTTTATTAAAAAGTTGACGTTTCACTACGACATTCATAGTTTATCAAAACTTTTGAAAAAATTGAAATCTCCTTGACATTTATTGATTTGAAAAAATTTGAAAAGACAAAGACTGCTTTGTCCCGCTAAAATTTTTTTCCGAATGTGGTTGTTCTTTATTATTTATTACGTGCTAGTCAGTCTAATATCAACATTCAAAATTGTTATCATTAGATGGCAAGGGAAACCACAGAAACCTTTACCTACGTAATGTTCGAAAATAAAAATAATAGGGTACTATTTATCTTACAACAAAGAAATTAGTCGCAGGAAAATATTAAAAAAGTATAGCAGAATTATCGGTATAGAACGTTTATATGGAAGCAGCCGTTGACACGTGTTTCGGACTCTTTGGTCCTCATCAGAACGGCGTAGCAAAGCATTGGATTGAAAATTTGGAGATGAAAATAGTACAACAAATAAAAACCTCTGCTACGGAAGACAATCACACCTTTGTGGACTATTGTTTGAACTCTCCGGTTTGGGAGATTTGGTCAAACTCTGCCACGGAGGCGATTAATGCCATCCGCGAGATCTCAGAACGAGTAAATAAACAATAATAAAGAAATTAGTCGCGGGAAAATATTAAATAAGTAGAGCACAATTATCGGTATAGCTTGTTTATATGAAAGTAGCCGTTTTTAATGAAATTTTTATTTAGAATTTCAAATTAAAACAAAAAAAAAAAAAGAGTCCGAAACACGTGTCAACGGCTGCTTCCATATAAACGTTCTATACCGATAATTCTGCTCTACTTTTTTAATATTTTCCTGCGACTAATTTCTTTGTTGTTAGATAAATAGTACCCTATTATTTTTATTTTCGAACATTACGTAGGTAAAGGTTTCTGTGGTTTCCCTTGCCATCTAATGATAACAATTTTGAATGTTGATATTAGACTGATTAGCACGTAATAAGTAACAAAGAACAACCACGTTCGGAAAAAAATTTTAGCGAGACAAAGCAGTCTTTGTCTTTTCAAATTTTTTCAAATCAATAAATGTCAAGGAGATTTCAATTTTTTCAAAAGTTTTGATAAACTATGAATGTCGTAGTGAAACGTCAACTTTTTAATAAAATCGAGTTTTTTAAGATTCAACCAGCCTGTTATTGCTAATAATTATCAAGAGATTATATATATATATATATATATATATATATATATATATAAAGATATATAAAAATAAATATATATATAAATATATATATATATATATATATATATATATATATATATATATATATATATATATATATATATACATATATATATATATATATATATATATATATATATATATATATATATATATATACATTAAGTTGATGATTAAATTTCATTATTTTAATTATGTACGAGGTACCATCATATTTTGCTCTATACATAAAATACTTCAACAAACATTTCCTTAACTAATTGTCCCTTTTGTCAAATAGAAATTTAAAAGAAGCATTCAAAACTCAGAATACCATTGGAAAACATATTAAAAATTCAAAAGATAAACCTATACAACAAAATAAATCAGGGATCTATAAGCTAACTTGTGGTTCATGTCCTAAAGTATATGTTGGCCAAACTGGCAGGAACTTTGGAGTTCGAATATCAGAACATAAAAGAAGTTACGACAAGGAAAAAGTAGATTCTAGTTATGCATCACATCTCCTAGAACAAATCATATTTTTAATAGTGAATTCGAAATATTACATATAGAAAAAAAGGCTATAAACTCAATTTATTAGAAGCTCTTGAAATTAATAGTATGAAACAATCCAATCATTTGTTAAATGACCAATTAGATATGAATTGATCACCGTTGTTAAATCTCTTCTAGATAGAATATTGAATATTTGTGCCTTTTGTGTTTTACCATGTGATAAACAGTTTGCACTTTCTACCTGATAAGTGATTACGTTTAGGTTTTCCCCATTCTTATTGTATATTCCCTTCCTTCATCTTTCAATATTCTCGTTGTAAAAGTGAGTATGTATTATACATCTGAGGAAGCCACTGTGTATTGGGGAAATAATTGTCATGTTAACAGAATATAGTGAAAATCAAAAACTGTGAAGTTTGGTTGAAACATTTCCTTATTTCAACAACTTCTAAGGTTCACTAACAAGGATTAAAAAATAATTGAGATTGAATTCTCGCACATCACTTGGTGAAACATTATAAAGAAAAAACTTTAAACTTTAAAATAAAAAAAACTTGGCTTAAGTTTCACTATATAAAAATATTTAGATACTGTATTTAGCATTAAAGGATAGTGAACATGTTTCGAGTTATAAACTTATTATCAAGACTGACTACAGGAGAGTATTATATCTTATTTTATAAAACAAACAAAAGCAAAGGTAATACCTGAAAATCAATTTGTTCGTTTACAAAGGGTAATTTACTATTATGGGCGGAACTTATTTCGAGAATTTCAAGAAGGTCAAGGCGCTTTCCTTTGTTACCTGAATGCAACAATTGGGTTTTGTTGAAATCCAGGAAATAATCAAATTTTATATAATGTTCGGAGAAGCCACTGGTGTTTTTATTTTGTAAAATTGACTTTTTATGTTCTTCAACGCGAATGTTTATATTCGTTCCTGTTTGTCCAATAAAGAAAGCAGGACATTCGTCGCAAAATATTTTGTAAACACCACTGTTTTCTCCGATGTCAGATTTTTCTTTATTAGGTATTCACTAAGAATGACTTTGATAAATTGTTGCTTTTTATAATAAAAATACAATACTGCTCAAAACTTTGACAATGCTTGTTATAGTGACGTGTAAGTATTCGTTCGATTTTCAGCAGTTTTGCATAAGGTTCAACTAAAGTTATCCTCTTGCAATAAAAATGTATGTGATAAATTTTTGTCAAATATATCTGTATAATGCGTAAGATTCATTTAAAAATAATGTGATGTATCATTGTCTGCTGTCATTCAAAATCAGTAGAAGATATTTCATCCTTCTGGTCCAATTTCTACCGCCAAATGAACTAACTCGTTTCATAATTCCTATTTGAATGAATGACTTATTCATGAAGTAGCAAGTAATACCAAATTAGGATGGTAATATCCAGAGATTGTTAAAATTTGCAATTCATAACAACTTGATTATACGAACCCGTGAATTTTTCGCTCGAAATTGACCTTTGTGTATCCATTTGTGAGTAATACTGTGTAATCATATTTCAAATAGACCGTGAGCTAGCGCACATGAATTTGGAGTCATCGATAAATGTCTGGCATTTAGAGGTATGAAAAGTGTGATTCAGTTGATGAAAATAAGGCTGGTTTGAAGGGCCGACCCGTGTTCGAAAATTTGGAAAATAAATTTCCTTTTGCATAAATAAATTAATTTTTTACTGATCTCAAAGTGTCTGGCATTTGATACAGAAATAGACATCAATAAGTTACTCCCAATTTTCAAATGCCAGACGGTTTCAAATAGTCGAAAGGGTGATTCATAGGGGTGAAGTTGCAGAACGAAAAACAAAAATTCATCGTTTTCTTTTTGTCTGGCAATCGGAACAATGAAAATTATTGTCATAAAAATGATGAAAAAAAAATGCCAGACCGTTTCCAGTGTTCGGAGTCGAGTTTTTCTGTGGAAAATTATGTGAAAATTTTTTACATTTTTCAGTGATCACTATTTGTCTGGTATTTTGAATACTTAAAGTTGATACACACATTTCCCGTCACAAAAAATTTGCCAGACAAATTGGCAAATGGAAAAATGGTGCCAGACGAAAGAAAATTCGTAAAAAAAAATTGAAATTTCATTGATTTATTTTTGTCTGGCAAGTTGTATTTCAATTAGAAATACAACTACAAACACAATATGCAAATGCCAGACAAATTGAACTGTTCGAAAATGTATAAATTAATTGAAAAGATAGCAAAAAATAATGAAAATTTTCCTTTTTTTGTCTAATTTACACCATTCATTTATGTCCGTCATTTACAATTTTTTATGGAGTAGTATATTTTTACCTTGCTTGAAATGCCAGCCTGGTTGGGTTGTTCGAAAGTTTAAAAAAAAACAAATTAAATAATTATAACAAATTTTTGAAAATTTCAGTGCTTTTTTCGTCTGGCGACTTGTTTCTCAAGAAAAAATAAACTTTCAAACTTAAATTAGAAATGTCAGATAAGTTGGGCTGTTCGAAAGTATATAAATGAATAAAAAAAGTTTTGAAAAAATCTAATTTCTCATTTATTTTCGCCTTTTGCCTATATTATAAGCTGTTAGTACTCGGAAAACGTACTTACTACTTACTATTTCCGACCTAAAAAATTAGAAAATACATGAATAAAAGTTTTTAATAAATCTAGTGAATCCTGAGTGAATAGTTTTGCGTTACAATGTCGATCTATTTTATATTGTTATGTACCGGGTGGCCAGATAAGAATGCAAAATGCTGTATCTTGTAAACTATTCGTCGTAGAGACTTGCGGTGAAAAAATATTATAACGAAAGTGGCCAACAAAAAATCCTAAAAATTATTTCCAGGTTTCCAAGATGGCCGCCAGGGAGCGTAACCGCCATCTAAAACTTTTAAAGTGATTTTTCTCTGAAATACTCCTCGTAAACGTATCACAAAAATATATGCGTTTGCAAGTTGAGCTTCATTCGAGTAATTTTCGTTCGACACTTTTTGACGTATCTATTGAAATGAAGTGGTGGGGAGTGAATCGTTGCTTTTTTAAATAAACAGCTTCTGAATGACTGAACGGATTTTAACAAAGTTGGTCTCGTTGGGACAAACATTTATTGTTTTCTCAAACTTATCATATCCCTGATATGTCAAGTTTTTAGTGATACCGCTAGAGCGCGTTTTTTGATATACTAACAGAAAATTTCCAATTTCTCTGAAAAATTAAATGCAATGACCTGACTTTTTTTCCACAAAAATGTACTGTTATGACACCAAAAAAGGATAGTGAAAACCGTATCTCGATATCTTATTCCCAGACCAAAATATCGAAGAAACAAAATTTAGTTATCATGAAATTCTGGGAACACTCCATTACACCCTTATTTATTTTCATTTATTTGACCTGTTTCAAGAATCAATGATGAAATTACATAATTTTATGATTTTTGAATAATTGTGTTCTTCGTTCAAAAAGTTTAAACAAAAACGTGTAGGGGTATAATAAGCAATGAATATAATGTGCAAGTGCAAGGTAGTCAGAATATGGGAGGAAAAATAAACGCCTGAAATAAAAAACAACAAATATAAATAAAAAGATAATAGTGAAATGACAATTTCAATTTATGTTGTGAGTGTATTTTCAATTATTTGTTAATTTTAAAGAGCACATTTTAGTTATTTAAAATTCATGTTTCGAAAAAGATACTCCTGTCATATTTCTTAACTCGAATATGATTTAAAATGTGAATTTTTTAAATTTAAAGAGATTTTTCTTAATTCTCAGATTTCATTGGCAAATTAATTCCGTTGACAGCATCAAATTCGGGAAACTTTAGGACAAAAATAGTATCTCGAGTAGCAATAGCTCATAATATAAGGAAAAAGTCGAAAAGAAAAGAGAAATTAGATTGAACAAAAAAAAATAATGAAATTTTTCATTATTTTTTTTACCAATATTTAATTCAATTTCTTATTAATTTTCGAAGAACCCAATTAATCTGGCATTTCAATCTAAGGTATAAAAATATATTTTCAATCGAAATGCAAAATGCCAGACAAAACTGAATCGTTTGAATTAGAAAACAAAACATGTTTTCATTAAATTGAATTAATTAATTATTTAATTAATTATTTATACGTTTTCGAACAGCTCAACTTGTCTGGCATTTATGAATTGTATTTTTAGGCTTATTTCTAATTCAAATACAGAATGCCAGACAAGAATAAATCAATGAAATTTTTATGAATTATTTAACAACTTTTTTGAAGATTTATAAATTTTCGAACCGGCCAATTTGTCTGGCGTTGAAAAATTAATAACATTTTATCATACCGCAAACACAATGGCCCTCTTATTTTGTATATTAAGATCATTGAAAAATGTAAAAAATTTTTACATAATTTTCCACAGGAAAACTCGACTCCGAACACTGGAAACCGTCTGGCAATTTTTTTTCATCATTTTCATGACGGTAATTCATTGTTTCGATTGCCAGACAAAAAGAAAACGATGAATTTTTGTTTTTCGTTCTGCAACTTCACCCCTATGAATCACCCTTTCGACTATTTGAAACCGTCTGGCATTTGAAAATTGGGAGTAACTTATTGATGTCTATTTCTGTATCAAATGCCAGACACTTTGAGATCAGTGAAAAATTAATTTATTTATGCAAAAGGAAAATAATTTTCCGAAATTTCGAACACGGGTCGGCCCTTCAAACCAGCCATTTTATACCTCTAAATGCCAGACATTTATCTATGACTCCAAATTCATGTGCGCTAGCTCACGGTCTAAAAGTGGATGATATAATGAAATGCTTTAAGCGGGCCATAGACGAACAACTCGGTTGTCAACCTCGTTGATAACCTGGTTGCCCACAGACGGTCAACTTGTTGTTGTCAACTTCATTTGCCGATCCGATACTAGCTGACCCGGCAAACGTTGTTCTGCTATATAAATTATTTTTATCTATTCATCTATCTGCCGATGTATATCTACCTATCTAACTATATATCTATCTATCTAGATAGTTATCTATCTTTCTATCTATCTAACTATCTATCTATCATTCTATCTATCTATCTGTCTATCTATCTGCATATCTATCTATCAATTTATCTGACCGGGCAAACGTTCTGCCATATAAATTATTTTTATCTATCTATCTTTCTATCTATTCATCTATCTGCCGATGTATATCTACCTATCTATCTATCTATCTAGTTATCTATCTTTCTATCTATCTATCTATCTAACTATCTATCTATCAATCTATCTGACCCGGCAAAAATGTTAATCATTGGAAGTATGAAAAATATATTACGACCTATTCTCAAACCGACTATTGTTATTTTCGATTGCCATCTTGCAGCCCTATTGCGGATCTGTGAATAAAATTTAAAAAAATTAAAAGAAGCAAAAATAGGGGTTGATCGTAGAATGGGAAACAATTGAGAGTAATATGAATTTTTCTATTCCAAGTTATGACAAAATAAAAATGACATAGATTAGAAATAATTTCATATGGTGGTTGAGTATTCTCAATTTTTCTAATTTCCCGTGCGATTTTCTCAATTTTTTCTTTCATAATAACCTTCTTCTGACAATAAAAAATACAACAAAAAAATAATTAGTGAAATCGGTCCAGCCGTTGATTCATTTTTATATATAGAGATTTTCTAATTTCCCGCGCAATTTTCTTAATTTTTTCTTTCATAAAAACCTTCTTCTGAAAATAAAAAACACAACAAAAAAAGAATTACTGAAATCGGTCCAGCCGTTCAAACGTGATGGCGGGACCAAGGGAAATAAGGATTCATTTTTATGAAGATATAAAAAAATATATATATATATATATATATATATATATATATATATATATATATATATATATATATACAGGGGTTATTCACGTTATTCGACTCAAAGAGTTATGACTAAAGTATTTGATTTTATAAAAGTTTTTTCTTTAGGATGAATAGGCACCTATTGTAACTACATTTCAAGAATATTTTCATGTTGTACAGGGTGTGCCAAAAAGACAAAAAGTATAAAAGATGGAATTTTTTAAATGAATTACCCTGTATATTATTTCATTTATGGATTTTACGATGGAAACAAATGTCAGTTTCATTAAGGTTTAATTCACCCACACCTTATGGTTTTTGAATTATCTCGTATTTTGTGAAAATGTAGTATCATTTTTGATGCTTAAACTCTCAACTGGTGTTTTCTTGTTTTCAACAAAATTAATGATAAGGCCTACTAACTGAAACAAACTTTATGTCGCACTTGTGAAATATTGACTAATTCAGACTTGGTGTGTAAAAATAAAGGTGAAATAATTGCAATCTTCAAACGGCACTAACTTCCTAAACTTAAACGGGACACCTCATATTTTATGTCACCAACAGGTGTGGAATTTAACTGTATTTCGAATACATATGAATATATATATATATATATATATATATATATATATATATATATATATATATATATATATATATTTATTTATATATATATATATATATATATATATATTTATATATATATATATATATATATATATATATATATATATATATATATATTATTCATTCGATTTGTTGTTGCCTGTGAACTATTTCTAATCTTTTGATAATTATCAGCAATAACAGGCTTGTTGAATATCAAAAAACTCGATTTTATTAAAAAGTTGACGTTTCGCCACGACATTTGTGGCTCTATCAAAACTTGAAAAAATTGAAATTTCTTTGACATTTATTGATTTGAAAAAATTTGAATAGAAAAAGGCTACTATGTCTCACTAGAATTTTTTTCGGCTATGGCCGTTCTTTGTTACGTGCTATTCAGTCCAATATTAACATTCAAATCTATTATTATTAGATGGTAAGGGAAACCACAGAAACCTTTACCCACGTAATGTAAAATACATAAAGAAAACATACCATTAAGACCTATTGTCTCTTAAATTCACTCACCCCTATATAATCTTTCTTAATTTCTTTCTTGAATATTTAAAAATATAGTAAATCAAAATCCTTATTATATCAAAAATTCTCTCGATCTAGTAGACCATCTTAAAACTTTGAAAATACCTAACAATTACAAATTTTCCTCATCAGATGTTGTTTCTCTTTATACCTATATTCCAAATTCTTTGGTTCCAATAATAATGACAAATGGAATATTATCAAAAATTATACAAATATTCCTAAAACCGATTTCATAGAAGCAATTCAATTTGCACTTGGTACAGACTATTTTCAATATGAAAATAACTTCTACCAACAAATTGATGGTGTAGCAATGGGAAGTCCTATTTCCAGTGTTATAGCTCAATTAGTTTTAGAATATTTAGAAGAAAATGTATTGAATAATTCGAATGAACGAATTATAACTTTCAAAAGGTTTGTTGATGATTGCCTTATAATAACATCAGAAGATTTTATTGATGATATTCTCAAAAAATTCAACGACTTTAATAGAAAATTACAATTTACTCTAGAAAAAGAAACGAACAATTCATTAAATTTTCTTGATATTACTCTCATACACAAAAACAATGAAATTATCACAAAATGGCATAGAAAAGAAATTTTTCCCACAAAGAACATTGAAGTACAACAGTACACATCATTTGTCACAAAAAAAGAGTTTAATAATCGTATATATAGACAAAGCACTTAAACTTACTTCACCTACACACAGACATGAAACATTACAAGATGTCCATAAATTACTCATGAAAAACGATTACCCAATATAACTTATACAGAAAATCACTAAAAATAGAATTCATAAACTTTACAACACATTAGAAACATCAAAAAGAGAAAATATTAACAAAAAATATATTCCTCTCCCATATATTTAAGTAATATGATTTAAGTAATAAAATTTCACAAATTTTAAATCCACACGATATTAAAGTAGCCCAAACCGCACAAAATCAAATAAAACAAATATATTCTAAATTAAAAAGTAAAACACCTCTTCTGCAAAAATCTCATGTTGTTTATAGTATACCCTGTAATAATTGTAATAAATCATATACAGGACAAACTTTTCAAAATTTAGAAAAAAGACTAAAAGCACACAAATATACCAGAACACAAACCACAGCACTAATCAAACATAAAAACAATGAGAATCATACTTTCAACTTTAATAGCACGAAAATTTTAGAAATAGAAAAAGATCAAAAACGCAAAGAAATTTTAGAAATGTTACATATTCAAAAAATTTAAATAAAGTCGTAAATGATATAACAGATATCAAACATTTGAGTTCAATATACGCAGATTTAATTCTTTAATTTTTCTAAGAAACAACATAAATTAAAACAAACAAACTCTAACCATAACAACTCATCTTCTTAGACAAAATCTAAACATCTAGAATTTTCAATTTTTCTAAATAGAAAGTATAGTCTAGAACATGTATTCTCCAAAAAGACAATAATCAAATATTTTAAACCTATTTTGTACATTACGTGGGTGAAGGTTTCTGTGGTTCCTTTCCCATCTAATATCAACAGACCTGTCTGTTGATACTGGACTAAATAGCACGTAATTAATAACTGAAGACGGCCACAGCCGCAATGAGAAATTTTTGAAAACGAGATAAATAGTACCCTATTCTTTGAGTTTTCAAAATCAAAATAATTTGAACCTATTTCGAACATTACGTGGGTAAAGGTTTCTGTGGTTTCCCTTACCATCTAATAATAACAGATTTGAATGTTAATATTGGACTGAATAGCATGTAATAATTAACAAAGAACGGCCACAGCCGAAAAAAATTTTAGTGAGACATAGTAGTCTTTTTCTATTCAAATTTTTTCAATCAATAAATGTCAAAGAAATTTCAATTTTTTCAAAAGTTTTGATAAATCCACGAATGTCGTGGCGAAACGTCAACTTTTTAATAAAATCGAGTTTTTTGAGATTCAACAAGCCTGTTATTGCTAATAATTATCAAAAGAATATATATATATATATATATATATATATATATATATATATATATATATATATATATATATATATATATATATATATATATATATATATATATATAATATATATATATTATATATATATATATATATATATATATATATACACATATATATATATATATATATATATATATATATATATATATATATATATATATATATATATATATATATATATATATCTATATATATATATATATATATATATATATATATATAAATATATATATATAGATATATATATATATATATATATATATATTTTTTTTTTTTTCACTAGCTTATATCAAAATAAATAAGCTGAAATTTCGTATTTGAATTTTTTTTCGAAGCAGAATGAAACTCTCAAAATTTGGGCAAATTTGACAAACAGCTGCATTGTGACTTAGATAATTCTTTTTTTTTCGTTGTTTTCCAAAATTTGCTCACCTCCTCTTCTGCAGATTGAGTAAGAGGGTTGAAATTTGTTACATAGATTAAATTGATATCGAGCTACCTCGATTAACACAATTAGAATCTCTCTTATCGTTTAAAAGAACATGAGCGCTGCTTCGTAAACAATAAGAGAGATTTTAATTACGCCAATCATTTCCTAGATGGGAATCATTCATTAATGAAGATTTTCATATTCTACATAGAGAGAATAGAGGATTGAAATTGAACTTTTGGAAAGCCCTAGAAAATAACAGGTATGAGAATATTCTGATCTGTTACTGAACTAACAAATTGACATTAATCATTCTCCACTCCTAAATATGTTTGATGCCGGATAAGACATAGGTAGTAAAAAAAAAAGTGATAAAAAGTGGAAAAAAATAATGGTAGGATGACCATTGAAAAAGAGGAAGAATATAATAGAAATGAAAGAAAAAATAAATTACGGGCGATCTGAGGTCGGGAAGGGAAAGGAGGTGAGTTTCTAAGGGTAAAGAATGGTTTATCTCGATTTCCGGCCAAACTACGAGTCCTATGGAAAAAAGTCAAATAGCAAAGTTGTAGGTAATAAAAAGATCTACAACTTTTGTATCCATACTTTTTCACATAACCTCAAAATTTATGTGAAAAGTTCAAAGAACCAAGTTTTTAGTTTTTTATTCTTATCTTTCACAAACAAACTTTTTTTTTCACAAAATTTGGTGAGAACTTCCTTTTTTATGTCCCAAATACACTGTAATTTATTTGATTTGAAATTTTCATTTTTTCACTTTATTTTGACTCAATATCGAAAAAAACACTAATTTTCAATCGAAAATTCTCCCGTCAAAATATCAACTTTTAAGTTAAAGTGCTTTCTGTTCGTTGAAATCTCTACTTTCTGATGGTATAAAAAAATATACATTACTATAGTAAATGTTAACAAACAAATAAGTTAATAAAGTTAATATTCAATAATACATCTTCTTCAAATTATATGCGTAGATGCCTATTCATTGCTATTTTAAGATAACTTATATACCTGAGTGACCTACGGAAAATTTTAGCCCATCAAAAGGTATTTCATAGAGAATTGGAGAAGGGGCTAGGAGGGTCTGAGCCTTACTACATACCTGTTATTTCGTAGCTGCTGTAAAATTCACTATAGTAATGTATATTTTGTACATAATCGGAAAGTACAGATTTCAACGAACAGAAAGCACAGAAACTTTTTGAAAAAATCTGATACTTTGACGGGAGAATTTCCGATTGAAAATTATAGTGCTTTTTAGGTGAAAAAGTGTATTTGGGACATAAAAAGGTAAGTTTCCACCAAATTTCGTGAAAAAAAAAATTTGTTTGTAAAAGATAAAAATAAAAAACCAAAAACTTGGTTCTTTGAATTTTTCACATCAATTTCGAGGTTATATGAAAAAAGTGTGAATAAAAAAATTGTAGAGTTTTTTACTACCTACAACTTTGCTATTTGACGTTTTTCCATAGGGCTCGTAGTTTTGCCGGAAATCGAGATAAACCGTTTTTTACCCTTAAAAACTCACCCCCTTCCCCTCCCGACCTCATATAGTAATTTATTTTTTTTTTATTTTAAATATATTCTCCTTCTTTTCCAATAGGTTTCATCCTACTATTATTTTTTTTGGTTTCAAAAATTATAGACCCTCGTCTAGATGTAGTTTGAGCAAGTTTCTTGGAAGAATTACCTACCCTCCACTCTATTTTAATTTCTTATTGTAATCAATTTTCCCTAGGTACTGAAAATTTAATGTAAAACTAAGATACCAAGATTTCTGTATTTCATTCTATCCGAAGAAGCCACCGTGTGGTGAAACGCCGCGTCATAGAGTCAAATATAATAACCGTTAGTATCAAACATGTATTTTTTTCTAATAAAAAGAGACATACCAACTCAATCCTAGTCGAGTGAGCTACACTGGAGAGATCTAATAAGATAGAAATAGGTGTATGCAGATCTTGAGTAGGGGTGACTTGACATTTTCTATAAATGACTGTTGCATTGTGAATGTAGATTTCGCTTCACGGAATGCATATAACCAGCTCTTATGGAAAATTGTATAATAATTTTATTTTTTCAGAGAATTTCCAGGAAACAACTGAATATGTTTTATTAGTATTCCCAGTCTTGTAGTAAAAGACTGTATTGGAGTACTGTCGGTACCTCTAATGGGAATATTCAACCTTATTTTGAAAACCTGTGTTTTCCCAGAGTTGTGGAAGACAGCTCGAGTCTGCCCAATATTAAAGAAAGGAAACTCTAGCGATATCAGGAACTATAGGGCTATTTCTATTTTATGCAATTTTTCCAAACTCTTCAAGATATGTTTATATAATGTTATGTACTCTCATGTTCGGAGAGTTATTTCGCCTACTCAACATGGTTTCGTTCGACAGAGATCGTGTATAACAAATCTTGCATGTTTAGATCAATATCTCTGTACTCATCTGGACAAACAAAAACAAGTTGATGTTGTGTACTTAGATTTTCAAAAGGCTTTCGATCAAATAGACCATTACATTCTTCTAAATAAATTAACAAAATTGAGTTTCACTAGACAACTGCTAATTTTGATGAAATCATATCTAGTTGAGAGAAAACAATTTGTAGAATATGAATCTTTTAAATCTGCTTCATACGTAGTTACGTCCGGCGTGCCACAAGGCTCCAATCTGGGGCCTCTTCTGTTCTTAATATTTATTAATGACTTGGCAACCTCTTTGAATATTCCTAGCCTACTATTCGCCGACGATCTTAAATTATATTATAAAATCGATGACATTACAGATTGTCACCGAGTTCAGTCCGAATTGGACTCAATCAAAATTTGGTGTAACGATAATCGTCTGCACTGAATGTGACAAAATGTAACATTATATCATTTACAAAAAAATCGAGCACCTTGATATATGGTTACGCAATTGACAATAAAATAATTAACCGCGTACTAGAAATGAAAGACCTTGGTATCACATGACAGTAAACTTACATTCAACACACATATGAAAAATACGGTTGCAGACGCGAATAGGATGCTTGGTTTCATTTACAGAAATAGTAAAAACTTTAAAAATATTGCCACTTTGAAGTTGTTGTATTTTGCTTATGCCAGATCCAGGTTAGAATATGGCTCTTTGATATGGAACCCAATATACGATTACCAAAAACAGTCAATTGAAAGTGTACAGAGAAAGTTCCTAAAATATTTATGTCTAAAAGTCGATGGACAGTATCCTGTAAGAGTTTGAAATGATATCTTTGGAAAAAAGAAAAATTATACTTGGTACAAAATTCTTGTATAAATTAATTAACAACAATATCGATAGTAGTGTTCTTCTAAACGATATAAATTTCCTAGTACCTAGAATCGGAGGCCGACAATGTTTGAAATTTTATTGCGAAGCATCGCGAACAAATGTTATGATACGATCACCTGTGAATTTTATGTGCAATAGCTTCAACAAAATTTGTAGGGTGTGTGATATTCATTTTGACTCATTGAGCGCTGTTATGTCATCTATTGTCGATAACATATAATAATCTTGTCGTATTGTTACGTTACGATAATGTTAGTCAATTCTATTTGAATACTTTTTTTTTTGGGTTTCATGTGTATTAATATTTGGTAATTGAGTATATTTTTCATTTATCATTTGTACGAGATACTCACTTGCTGTCACTTAGAAGATAGTATATAATTTATGTTAACATTTCCTGTAACTGGGTACCCCTGTTGGAAATAAATTGCTTTTTTTTTTTTTTTATTAACGGAATCAATAACTTTTTCAACGATTTGGTTGCGTATAACTCGAATCAGTTGTTTATCGTCCTTCTCTTCTGGTATATTGTCGCCCCATTTTATAAAATGTATAGGGAAAAATAAAAAACCGTGCACCATATGCGACACTTCTGTTAAAACTACCTTGACGGATAGCACACTCAAATAGCCAAATTTGAAATGCAAAAAGGAATGGATATTATTCATGTATGAATTGAATTTAATGGATTTTCCGACGCCTCGTTCTGGAAAAAGTGGAAAAGGCCTATTAGGAGGTAAATCGAATTATCTGTGAATTTTTTGAACAAGCTGGTGGTTACGTCGAGGCAGCTGTGATTTTCATATTGTCTACTTAAAATTCCGTGACATGTTTCAGGTATCTCTTTTCGTAAATATTCATTTCCGAATTTTCCACTAAAATTATTATACCATTATGAAACTCATTCAACGAAAATTAACTGTCATGGCTTACTACGTTTTAGCAATTAATAGTATCTATCACCAAACAGCGTGAGTAATAATAACTCACTGCTATAACTCACTATATAGTCTACTAAGATCCCAAGTAAGATCGACCGTCACTCACCTGCTAATGTCACTTGAATAATTCTGACGTTTTCAAATTAAGTTAATACTACCTAATTATTGTGAATTTGTACTTGTATCTTAGTATGTATTGTTATAGTCGTAGATAATAGTATATTATTCAACGAGCACAAAATGATTGCTATTTTGTGCGAGTAGAATACTATACTTTGTCCACGACTTCCTCGAAAAAATTAGTAATAATCTGCATTTCCAACAATAAAAATAGTTATCAAAAGCGTTGACATAACAATTTCTGTGTTCACTGAAAACTGCATACTCACGTAAACGTCAACTATTTCACTTGACATCGATTTCATTTCTTTCTTTCACTTTGATAAAAATGAAATAGATAATTTATTAGAGTAAATATTCAATAAGTTGGGCATTATATTAAATATTAGTTTAATAGTTTGCCTAAAAGTTATCTTAGTTACATAAAACCTAAAAATCTAATAACAATACTATCCTAACACTGTGAATGATAGTCTCAAGTTTGGACATACGTTTTGAGTGTAACGTCATGCAGTGTATAATAAACTATTAAACACAGTAGTGAATAATAGGTATAATTGTACTTCAGGAAGCACACGTATAATGAATGATTTATAGTACAGTCGTGGACAAAGTATAGTATTCAACTTGCGGTTATGGTCATAGCTCACTTGATGAATTACAGCACTCGCTTTCAGCTCGTGCTGCAAACTTCATCTGCGTGAGTTATGACCTACATTACCGCTCGTTGAATAATAAACTATTAGTGGTTGAGAATACTAGATTTTTATTGAGATACTAGGCTACTAAATTGAATCGAAAAGTACTAAATTCATTAGAATTCTACTCAAAATTCTAACCCTATAACACAATAGGGCCTTTGTAGCCAGACCATCGATATAACTTAGACCTTTCAAGCGTATTTTACTAAGAAGATAATGATTGAATAAAAATTTTATTTATTCATGCGTCGGAGGCTCCCACTGCAGACCAAGCTAGTTGGTCGAGTACTTAGCGTACGCGGGCTAGTATTTTGGAGCCGACTGGTCCGCAATGAATTTTTTCAGAGGTTCCCTCATGGTAATGTAAGTCACTGCTTGCAAACTTATGAGGCGAATGCTGAGCCAGTATTAATCTACCTATCCTTAACAACTTGTAAATACAAGTGTATCCTCTGATCTGGCTGAAGGAGTTAATCCCAAACTCAAGCTTCCCGCCTTCCTGACACATACTTCAGGGAGGAATGAAGCACGTGTGTTTCCTTTTTTTGCTCCCACAGCTCATTCCACCCACGGAACCGTAGCTGGCGTTCACTAAACTTTATGATACAGCTCTCCAATGCATTCCACTAATCATCGCTTGAGAATAAATTGTTCATGTAAATCTGTTACTGGTCCCTGGACTATAATTTTGTGAATTTTTCAAAAGAGTATATGGAATATATTCGTTGAACTAAATCTTCAATAAGCTGAGAATTTCAGCAATAGGAAATATTCGATGATCAACAATCTGTAAATAATTTCACATAGAAACAATTCATTTGAATAATTATAATACTTCAGCAATAACAAGACCTTAGCAACTGAAAACCTCATATCAAGAGACTGAATACATTGATTTGAATGGTTGAAACCTTAATGCACTGAAATATGCGAGATATTTCATACTTATGAGTTTTATGTTTAGGTACATAAAGTGTTCCCTTATTTCTTGTATTATAACTATGAAAACTAGAGAGTTTATAAATTTTAAACTCATTTCCATCCCCATGCACTAGACATCCAAAAATGAAATTAAAGGGCAAAGTCAAGATGGCATCTTCAAGGAAAAAGGGTCTACAGGACGATCGCCAGTAAATATTGAATATCGTGAGAATTATTCTTTTCTGAATTTTGAAAACTCCCCTGAAGTCAAGAGAGTTCCTTCTTAGTAGAACATTATATGTTAAGTGACTATTGACTAAGCTATAATAGATGTTCAGGACATACTGTAGAGGAAGTGAACCTTTAACTCTACTGATTGCGTAGTAGAAGCTATTGAGTTTTTTACTACTCCAATATGTGATTTCCACCTCATTTTTACAATTTATGTGGATGCTGAGAAACTACGTGAAATCTTTACAAGGGATGACACTTTCTAAATGGGGTATAAGCAGTCCATGGTTATCGTTACGAATAGCGAAATTGATACATTCGTCTTGTGGACATTTATCATTATTACATTTGAATAGCACCACTCCATAAAACACTTCAGCAGTAGGAAAAGGAAAAGGAAATACACGTGTTTCATTCCTCCCTGACGTATGTGTCAGGGAGGCGAGCAGCTTGAGTTTGGGATTAACTCCTTCAGCCAGATCAGAGGATACACTTGTATGTACAAGTGCATCAAGGATAGGTGAGACGGGATATTTATCGAACATACTGGCCCAGCATTCGCCTTGTAAGTTTGCAAGCAGTGACTAACATTACCATAAGGAAACCTCTGAAAAAAACTCATGGCATACCAGTCGGCCCCGGGGTTTGAACCCGAGACCTCCCAAATACTAGCCAGCGTACCTAAGTACTCGACTCACCAGTAACCCATAGAACCCTTATAACTCCTCAAAAGTAACAGTTATAATGAGGTTTATAAACCCTGCAGCGTCATCACTGATCAAACAGAGGAAACATTATCCTCGTCAAAACTGGGAAATGCAAGAAACCTCGGTGCGAACCGAATTAATATGTACCGATGGCGTAGAGGTCTTCACAAACCGCAGATTCAGCAAGACTCTCATTATGTGTTTAAACAACATATCTGTGTACTTTTTTTCTCCATGAGCCCAGTTATTCTCCCCATAGAAATTATTTCCAATAGTTTGAAATTTTCGTCAGGGAAATGGTAATCGAAATATCAAATTTAAGTTTTAGTTTTCTAGTTTGTTATTTTGAGAGTAAAAATATGTTCACTTCAGATATACACTTAAAGTTCATATCCTAATAGATCATGTCTCACAACATAATTTTTTCAAAGTAATTAAGCTATAACATATAGAACAAATATTTTACGTAGTTTTTTAAAATATAATAAAAATCACAAATTGACTTTCTGGTTTTTTTTTGTATTGGCTAAATAATAACAATCACATATTTTCACTAAAAAGTAAAGTTTTATTGATTTTCATTAAACTCATTCGCTGCCGATTTCTGCTTAGAAAACTTATGAATATCGACAGTCAAGTAGAGTCATCAATTTCGCTTTAATTTCCAAAATTCACCCCTCTAATTGAAAGTGAAATCTGCCCGTATGTCCGTCTGTCCATTTGTACATATGTCCGTCTGTCCATTTGCCCGTCTGTCCATTTGTCCCTTTGTCCGTCTGTGCGTCTAGGCATCTGTCTGATTTTCCATTCGCTTATGTTTTTGAATGATTTCAGTTTTTTCTAAACTTTCGCAGATTCCAAATTGTGCCTCCTTCAATTATGTACTTCGAACATGCTTTGAAAAACTCATTTTCTATGAAAATGTTATCTTCTTATAATCTTTGTAGCGGGTACAATATTCATACGCACTAACAGCTTTTAATTATTTGGCGAAATTCATGATGGTTCAAAATAATTTTCAGATTTCAGACTAAAAATTCTTTACCTCAATGTAAGATCTTTGAAGAAAAAATACAAAATTGAAAACATTAATTACTACATACGCGAAAACCATTATCCCGACCTACTCATTTTCACTGAGACATGGATGTACCAGAATGAAACAAAATTCTACAAATTTGATGGCTACACCGGATATCATAACTGTAGAGACTCTAGAGGTGGTGGAAGCTCGATATATGTCAAAACTAACTTGAAGCAAGAAGAAATTGAAAGTATGTACAAAAATTATATAAACTTAATCGGAGTTAAATTGACTGACTTTCACACAAATATATATGCCGTATACAGGTCCCAAAAAAACAAAATGAATGATTTCCTACAGAAACTGGAAGAAATAGTGAGTGGAAAGAACAATATTATCATTGGGGACATAAACCTCAATCTGAAAAATACAAACAAAAACATAGAAAATTACAAAGAAACTGTCCAATCGCATTTTCATAAATTCCTCAATAAACATAGAAATACCAGATGTGACAAAAAAAAGAGAACCAACATCGATCATATAATATTACCAAATAAAATGACAGGAAAAGTAGACATTCAATATACACCTATATCTGATCACAAAAAAATAATAATACAAATAAACTTGAGCGAAAGTCATAAAAGATTTTCGAAAACAATAACAAAGAAACTATTGAATAAAAAAAAATTCACTGACATTGTTAACCAGAGAATAAATTTATTAGAAGACAACAAAATTACCAACCTAAAAGATTTTATTGATGTTATAATCGAGTCGAAAGCTGAGGCCACATATACAAAAACATTCAAAAGGATAACGGGTAAAAACTGGTTTAATGATGAAGTAGGAAAAGCATTCAAAGAAAGAGACAGAGCATATATAAAACACAAAAAAAAAAATTGAAGATGAACACTTAAGAAGAAAATTTCAGTTATTGAAAAATCAAGCAAAGATAAAGTTAAGATATGCTAAAAAGAAATATTACAGCGAAAAATTTCTGAATGCAAATAACAATACAAAAAAAATCTGGGATTGTATTAAGGAAGTGATTAATAATCAAGAACCAAAAAAAAATACAATTGACAAAATAATTATCGATGGAAAAGAGTATACAGAAAACGAAGATATATGCAACAAATTGAATGAATACTTCATAAATGTAGAGAAGCAACAAAATAACCAAATTATATACTGCAGCGATAAAATCGACAAAAGTGAAAAATCAATTTATATATAAAGAAGTGCACCGAAAAAGAATTAACCAAAATATTGCAATCTTTAAAATTATATACTGCACCCGGAAAGGATGGAATTACAACACTTGATCTTAAACTTCTACTACCAATAATTAAATCACAGTTTGTCACCTCATAAATGTAGTGCTTAGAACTGGAGAAATACCACCACAATGCTAAATCTCGAAAGTAATACCAATCCATAAAAAAGGGATAAAAACAAATCCAGGCAACTATAGGCCAATAGCTCTGACATCAATATTTTCCAAAATCATTGAAAAAATCCTAAAAGACAGAATATGCTCCTTCTTAAAATTTTCAAATCACCAATATGGATTCCAAAAAAACAGCTCGACCTTAGGCGCAGCGGTAGATTTAATACAAAACATAAGCTACAGCTTAGATTCAAAGAATTATGTAATTATCATCTTTGTAGACCTGAAAAAGGCGTTTGACCTCGTTGACCATGACATTCTACTGCAAAAAATTTTACTCATGGGCATTTCCGGAAAAACTCATAAATTCATTGAAATATTTCTGAAACAAAGGAAACAATATATACAAATAGACCAAACAAAAAGTTCCGAACAAAATGTAAATAAAGGAGTTCCGCAGGGGTCCGTCATGGGACCTCTACTCTATCGCCTGTATGTAGAAGACCTGAAAACATCAGGAGTTAAAGCTCAACATTATATGTTTGCAGATGACACAGCCCTATATTATGAGAACCCAAACTTGGAAACTCTGCAGAGCAATATAAACCAAGATCTAATGCAATTTCATAGATGGCTTCAAAGCAATAAATTAATCATAAATCTGGATAAAACAACAGCTCTTTTATTTCACCAGAAAAATATGAAAAGAACAAAACTCAACTTAACAATAAACGGAACAAAAATCAAAGAATTGAATGATTACAATTACCTCGGACTAACTATAGATACGAAACTAGAGTGGACAAAACACATTGATAATATCACTAAGAAACTTACACCATTGATAGGTGCACTCAGAAAAGTAAGCCCATATTTAAATACTAGAGCCAAAAAATACGTATATTACTCCTATGTACACTCATTGCTGAGATACTTGTTAAGTATATGGTCTAATACATCTGTCTCGAACATGAATAGAGTCCAACGGCTACAAAACAGAGCCTTAAAAGCTATTTACAACTTGCCTCACAGAACTTCCACAAAAGAATTATATAACATTGTCTACCTACCGAACATTAAACAAATGAAAAAAATCGAGGACTCAAAATTGATACATAAAATAGAAAACAAACTACTGAAAGTGAATATTTCGCTCAAAAAAAGGGTACAAGTACATGATCACTATACGAGATACAACCTAAACTACGAACTGAAGAAGATAAGAACAAACAAAGCATTACACTCCCCCATCTACCAGGCTACTACCTCCTACAATGAACTACCTACCCAAATAAAAGAAGAAAAAGATATGAAAAAATTTACCAAAAAGCTCAGGGAACATATTATGGATAGGTCGTCAGCGCAGTAACATCTATCAACTCACCTTTAACTCACACATCTATTATTTTAAATTATGTTGTACCTTACAAAAATATCATCTATGTTAACATCAAATATGATGATTTGTAGATTTATCTGAATAAATAAATAAATAAATAGATTTTGGCGTTTTATCCAAAAACAATTTTTATGTTTACAGAATTCTCTGAACGTCACATGAACCTTTCTTACTCATCTTAAGATAAAGCCTCAATGTTGACTATATCCTGAATAATACTATTTTTAACTATTTGCTTGGCCAATACTCAATGAAAATTCATTTCAATATTGTAAATAAACCTCCACAGTTTTCGATTTTCACAATATTTTGTCAACATGACAATTGTTTTGCCAAACACAGTGGCTTCCTCAGATGTATAATACATACTCACTTTCACAACGAGAATATTGAAAGATGAAGGAAGGGAATATACGATGTATCCGAACGTAATAGATAACGATCAAAACTATCGAATCGAAATTTAAAAATAGCATCCAAAAATTGGAATACCATTGAAACACATATTGTAACGGACTTTTCGTGTCGGTTCTCCTGAATTATAAAGAAGGTATCTTTTAGTTATATACAAGTTTATTTACAGTAAATTATCAACAGAGATCAAATAATTAAATAGTATGACCCAGTGCGCATCTGCTTCTGCTTTGGTCTCGTTCCGCTGCGTCGACCGCACCTCCAGTGCGCAGGCAGTCCTTGGTCAGTCGAGGACGGAGCGAAGTGTAGGGAGTAGCTGGATCTCTGCGTTCTTAGGTCCGCGATTCTGCTTGACGTGATTAAGGGGACCGGGGTCGGTTTCGTCGCCGCCAGCTGGTCAACCTCGTTGGCCACTGCAAGCGAGTCAGCTCCCGGTCTATAGGAATTCACCGATAATCAGTACTTGTCGGACGGAACGGGAATAGATTGGTCAATATCCAACCTACGAATATTACCGACAATCAGTACTTGTCGGACGGAACGGGAATAGATTGGTCAATACCCAATCTACGAGGGTTTCCGACAATCAGTACTTGTCGGACGGAACGGAATAGATTGGTCAATACCCAACCTACTAGGAATTCCGACAATCAGTACTTGTCGGACGGAACGGAATAGATTGGTCAATACCCAACCTACGAGGGTTTCCGACAATCAGTACTTGTCGGACGGAACGGGAAGAGACTGGTCAATACCCAGTCTCAGGAATTTGTCGGCAATCAATACTTGCCGACGGACGGGACTCAGACTGGTGAATACCCAGTCTAGGAGAGAGTTCCTAGGAGTCAGTACCTCCCAAGAACTGCCTTCTGCATTCTCGGTGCTCGGGTTATATAGGCAGTAGCTTGCTCCTCCAGTGGAATAACCAGCTTGCCCCTCCAGTGCAATAACTAGCTTGCGCACCACTAACGTTGGTGCGCGAGCAACAACGTTACAATATTAAAAATTCAAAAGATGAAACTACACCTCAAAGTAAGTCAGGGATCTTAAAGCTGACTTGTGGTTCATGTCCTAAAGGATATGTTGGCCAAACTGGCAGGAACTTTGGAGCTCGAATATCAAAATATAAAATAAGTTACGACAAGAAAAAAGTAGATTCTACTTATGCATCACATCTCCTGGAACATAATCATATTTTTAATAGTGAATTTGAAATATTTTATATAGAAAAGAAAGGCTATGAACTCAATTTATTAGAAGCTTTTGCAATCACTAGTATGAAACAATCCAATAATTTGTTAAATGACCAATTAGATATGAATAATTCATCCTTGTTCAATCTTTTCTAAATGTAATATTGAATATTTGTACCTGTTGTGTTTTTCCATGTCATTAACAATTTGTACTTTCTACCTTCTAAGAGATGACATTTAGGTTTCTTCCCATTCTTATTGTATATTCCCTTCCTTCATCTATCAATATTCTTATTGTGGAAGTTATTATGTACTATACTTCTGAAGAAGCCACTGTGTTTGGCGAAATAATTGTCATGTTAACAAATATAGTGAAAATCGAAAATTGTGAATTTTTATTCACAATACATATTAAAACAATGGTTAATAATAACAATTCACACATTTATTGAAATAATTAACGCATGACGCCCTTTTCGGTGGAACTTCACCTTCTTCAGATGCTAATGGCAAACGAACTATGTTTCTCTGTTATATCGAAAACAAGAAATAACGAGAAGACCAATTGTGTAGAAGGGTTAAATAGAAAGATGGTTACAAATAATTATTAGAATAGGAAAAATCAATTCTGAACTGCTACTCAGGTAGTTCGGTAATTTTAGAAAGATTGAGGAGGGGGCTTGAATTATGATCGATTTGGCTATTCAATAGGACACCGAAATGCTTGTATTTATTTATGTGTAACGATTCTAAAAAATTTAGTTTAATTCCCTTACTTTCAGCATTTAATATTTTAAAATCGAAATTAAATGTGTGATTTTCTTGGATTGAATGGTTTGCATAATGTGAATCCCACTTTTGATTAACAAAGCTACGTTTGTGTTCTGAAATTCTAGTTCGAAAACTTCTAAAAGTTCTACCAATTTAAAACTTATAACAATCACCACAATTTTATAAACTCCTGATTTATTATCTTTATTTACAATACTATTTTTTTTATTCGGTTGCTCATCTATCTATTTGAATTATATATCATTCAATAAACTGTGGTAATTGAAATATAACATAAACATTTCATTGAGATGTACTTTAACCCTTTCAGGGCAACTGGTTAGCTAGGAAGACCACAGTTTGTTAGTCATGAGTAAAACTGCTCGTTGGCTATTTCAGTATACCAGTATGTTTTGTGGGTTGTCTAACAAAGCAAAATTGTTCATCGAAGACAGACCGAAATAAGTCGAAGCGCGTATAACGTGCATTTGTTTACTATAGTTGGACACTACTCAGAGGATCTGCTGAAACTGTGTGAATTTGTTATTTTTATTTATGAATGGTGGAAAAATGGCTCGAAAGTTATTTACTTATATCTTACTTATGCATTTTCATGAATATATTGAACGTAAATGTTTCCTTTCTTTCGAAATTACTAATTTTGTTGGGGTCTCCTGAAGTGACCACTGGGCACTTACGTAATCGTGTTATCTTATTTTAGTTCTGAGGAAGCAAGTTTGGAGTACCTACCTACTGAATAGGGTTGCCAATTTTCGAAAGGACCAACCCGGGAGATTTTTTTAAAAGAGTTTAGTAGGGAGGGGGTTGAAGAAACTGTCAATCTTTTATTTTTAATTTATATTTACTCTGCTTCTAATATTTGACAGTTTTTTACCACAAAATCATAATCATTAAAAATCGAAGTTTGATTAGTAGAGCGCGGTTGCGTATAATTTTAAAAAAACTGGGGAAATTAGTCACCCCGGGAAGTCGGGAGGTTGACCATTATTACCGGAGTCATCCGGGCAATCCGGGAGGGTTGGGAACCCACTCAATAACTGAATATTTAGAAAATCTTCCTGCAGATGACTTGTATGATTTGTAAGAAATCTTCAGCGTGCAAAGTAGAATTGTGTTTGGAACATGACAAAAACTGTTTGATGTTATATTGCGCAAAATAGATTATATTGTTTGGTTATATGTTCCTACTGGTTATGTGGAGTGACCACATCCTGCAGGATAATCCTTGTGTTTTTTTATCTTGAAATTTGTTTCATTTTCTTCGAGTATCTCTAATAAACCATTATCAAACCATACATAATATTTTTTCCACAAAAAAATAATTTGGGCCGGAAAGGGTTAACAACATAATCCTTCGTCATTAAACCAAACAATTCCAGAACTGCAGTATTCCAATGCACCATTTCAATATCAAATGAATTGATGCATCAGTGAACCGGCGTATCAGCACAAATTGACAATAAACTATCGTCGACATAGTTAAACTAGCTCTCAGTCGTGGATATAATTCATAAAATGTCCTTCCTGAATTGAGTCATTACTGGACACAGTGTGTACTAGTTGACTCATAGAATAGACGTATGGCGTCGGTATTGTGAACATCTCACTAATCATATGCATCCAGATTTCGCAGCTAAATCAGCCTGTCCATATTTTAGAGGATAGGGTGCAAGTAGACTGGATATCATCTGATTGAATAACTGGGTCATCAGATGTTATGGTTCATAAATACAGATTAAAAGTCTGATTAGCTGTATAAGGTGGGATTAAAAATAAACAGCAGTAAAACAAGGTTAATGAGATTCGGAAAGCAGTGTGAAAACAAGATTATAAAAATGAAGAACACCCTACTGCGTAGCACTAGGAATGATAAAACTCCTCGGCGCATGTGCATGTCGTCAATATTTTTTGAATGTACCTATTATATAAATTAAATAACAATTAAAAACGATTTTACGAATTAAATGAAGGAAAATTGCAATAAATGTATTAATAAGTCGATATTACGAATAAAATCCGTGAAAATTTAGCAGAAAAATTCATTGTTTGACTGTCGAGTTTGAATATGCTATCCCGGCTCATTTTGCTGCAAATTATGAATCAAATTGATAAGATATCTCTATGGATGGGAAGCAGACACAGACGCAGAATCAAGCTTAAGCTATCAACGTCGCTTGGTTACTGTGGCACACAGAGCACTTCGACGCATGTTTTGTAGGACTTCGTACATATCGACCTTGGCGCATGCGCATGTCGTAATGCCTATCTAAAAAACGCTATAATTTTTTATTCTTCGTTGGGAAAAAATTGGGAACAAAACTTCTCGGATGAAATCGTATGTATTTTATCGATCCGTTGGAATTTTCAAAATCGGACCAGATCCCAACTTTTTGTAGTGAGAATTTAGCTTCACCTCGGGGTAAAAACGCTATATTTTCTTATTCTTCATTGGGAAAAAGTGGTAATTATTTCCCTAATGAAATCATATGTGTTTTATCGATATCCGTTGGAATTTTTAAAATCGGGCCAGTTACCAACTTTTTGTCGTGAGACTATAACCCCTTTAGCTTCGCCTTGGGGTAAAAATGGGTGAATACGAATTTGAGGAAGTCGAAAAATTCAAATATCTAGGGGTCACGATCAATTGAAAAAATAGAGGCCAATGTCAAGATTGCATCTTGAAGGAAAGTGGATCTACAGGACGATCGCAAGGAAATATTGGATGTCATGGGAATTATCATTCTCTGAATTATTATGAAAACTCTCACAACTTCTACATTAATCCTGAATGGCTTAATCGTCTGCCCTTCTCAAAGCCAAATAGTTTTTGAATATGTCCTCACTAAAACAATATTGAATAAGAACATGCAATAAACACAAACCATACTGGGATAAAGATAATACATAATAAAAAATCGAATTTGAAGTCGAAAAATTCGAATATCTGGGGGTCACGATCAGCAGTAACGGAGAAAGAATATCAGAAATAGACGAAAAAATAATGGTAGCTATAGGTCGAATCATGCCAATAAGAAACTACTAAAGATTAAATTATTAACAAGGACCACTTAACTCAAAATGTATAACACATTGATAAGACCGGTCATTATGAATGGAGCAGAAACGATGTCAATGATATAAAGAGAAGAGGATGGATTGAGAATAGTAGAACGAAGTATAATGAGAACAATACTAGGACTAATAAAAGTTGATGACAATGAATACAGGCAATGGATGAACTAGTCATAGTAACGAAGCGACGAGATATAATGAAACAAATGCTATTAGAAATAACAACAGAAGGTATAGAAGAAGGGATGTAAAATAAACAGCAGCAAAACAAAGATAATAAGATTTTGAAAGCAGTGTGAAAAGAAAAATTATAAAAATGGGTGAATACGAATTTTAGGAAGTCGAGAAGTTCAAATATCTGGGGGGTTGCGATCAGCAGTAACGGAGAACGAAAATCAGAAATAGAAGAAAAAATAATGGCAGTTAATAGGTCGTTCCATGCCAATAAAAAACTATTAAAGAGTAAATTATTAACAAGGGCCACTAAACTCAAAATTTATAACACAATGATGAGACCGGTTATGATGTATGGAGCAGAAACGATGACAATGACAAAAAGAGAAGAGGAGGAATTGAGAATAGTGGAACGAAGTATAATGAAAACAATGCTAGGGCCGATATAAGTTGACGACAATGAATACAGGCAATGGGTGAACTATGAAACATTGAGAGAAATGAACGGCGAAGATATAGTGAAAGGAATAAAGAAGCGAAAGAAAGAATGGCTTGGCCATGTATGGAGAAGAGGCGAGCATGCAATGGTCTGATCAGTGCTGCAGTGGGAACCAAGCGGTAGGTTAGGGCGAGGAAGACCCAGATATAAGTGGCTGAAGGAAGTGTAGTAGGATTTTTTTAAAATAGGTATCGCTGGATGGAAGGAAAAAGTTAAGAACAGGACTCTATGGAGAAAATGAGCGATAAATTATCGAAATGATAGAGATTGCTCCACTTCAGAAAGCGGATCTAGAAAGCATTCATGCGGCGCAGCCCCACAAGGGGTGTTTAGCCATTGTTTATCAGCTGTATAATTCGTTAGCATTTCTAGTCTTGAAAATGTGAGTAATATGATGAAGAGCTCTACAATGAATAGTGTATGGAATTCTCTTTGTTTCATTATTTTTATATAATAATTTCATGCTACAACTATCGAGTTTATTACAATTTGTTTCCATACATTGCATCAGTTCTCACAACATCTACATTAGGAAATTGTTTTTCACATACTATTCTATACTATATTCTTTTTGTCACTATAAAATTTTTTTCTTTGTTTGTGATTATATAATTTCCATATATCATCCAATATTTTCCACAAACTACAAAATCAATTACCATTTGTATCCATTCTTTTTATCAGTTCTACTAATATCTACATTATGAAATAGTTATTTTTCAATATTTTTTCTACAAGCGCTTATTTTAACGGAGATTTTAACACACCGATGAAATTTAATTTGACATATTCAAATAATTTCATACTAATGACATATTATGTTAATTCACATGTCGTTTTCATAGTAACGTCGTCGGTGGCGTTCGGTGCATAGAGACATATCATTATTCAGTTTATTCTCTAATAAAAGCGTTCGGGAAAAATCCCCGCTATTCCATTACCGCACGCAAACGCGTGCGGAAATGGATTAGCAGGGGTTTTTCCCGCACTGTTTGGCAATGTGACTCTTTACGAATTGAAATGCGTGCGGGAAAAGGGTTGAAAGCGCACGCTTGTAGAAAAACATATTTTTTGCTTCTGATTGACCTATATGTTATTTGTGGTGTCAAGATAAAAATGCTAATATTAATGAAAAAAGTTTATTGGCATATTTTGTCCAAATAAATGCGCAACTCAAGGCCCCTGGCACTTTGTGGGCTGAATATTCCATGAAAAAATTAACAGTTTTCTTATATGATGCTATTGATATTTCCAAGTTCGCAACTCTGATTGCCTATCTTAAGAGAAAAAATGTTGGCTAAGGCCTAAGAAGGCTAGCATTTTTAAAAGAGAGGATTTATCAAAATTTCTACTGGAAGCACCAGATGAGGAATTTGTAATTCACAAGGTAATTTATACTAATTAGATTACCCATAAAGTCTTCAATAAATAATATTGTTTTTAGGTAGCAGTGATATTGGGGATGTCTGGTGCCTGTAGAAGGGAAGAATTGTACAACATTACCATGAATGATATTCAAGAACAAAGGAGTTTATACATTTTAAAATTACTCAACAAAAAAACAAATATCCAGCGCACCTTTACTGTTATTAACAAACCCGACGAAAAAATACCATATTTGCAAATTTTGCGTAATTATATCCAGCTACGTCAGGTTGTTGGGAAAGGAACAATTGGAGGCTGGCGTTTGAAAATCGCCGAATATTTAAAATTACCGAATCCTTAGAAGTATACTGGTCACTCGTTTAGGAGGACTTCGGCGACCCTTTTGGCAAATACTGGTGTTGATGTTCTCGGATTAAAGAGACATGGAGGCTGGTGTTCCTCTACAGTGGCCGAAAGTTATGTAGAAAATTCTCTTCAAAACAAAATTGAATTTGCCGATAAAATTTTGCATAATAATGATTTAAACGCAACTTCAGTTTCATTTAACAATGCAAATACAGCACAAACAAGTGGAATTTTTTCAAGTAATTTAACAAACTGTACTGTAAACTTTAATATAAATAAATGATTTGTTAATTTATCTTTCAAACTACCTACCAAATAAATAATAAATAATTTGCAATTTGAATTTTTTATACTCATAGCTCAATTCACTGATTCCAGAACGGTAAGTAATCACTTGTTGATATTTTGACGTTTGTGAATATTTTTGTCATCATATTCAGTGAATGTCATTGCTGTTTTCTTTGTGTAGTCTTATAGAAATAATGGAAATGAAAATGAATTCACCCAAGAATAATTCGTTGCCGGAGAAATCCAGAGTCGTATAGGACAAGGATTATGAAGTATTTAATCAATAGAAGTTGCTTCAGTTGTCCTCGTACAATGAGCGGGCGTTATGATCTATAATGCCCGCCCATAGCGCCCTAGGGTATAATGAGTGTATTTATAGCAACCATATCTAAGGTAAAATCAACAAATAATATACAAGTGTAAAATAAAACAAATAACGCATTCATTCTATGCTAATTGATCGACATTGTAACTACACATCTAATAAATTGTCCGCTGCCTTCTGTATTATAAATGAGCTACTTGCAAGTGCCCTATTTCCTTTGAGAAGAATTAATTCTTCAGTTGAAAGGACTGGTAGAACTCACTTGCGACACAAGGAAACCGTGCCACTTTGATCTTGAATGCATTCGTCGAAATGCAATTCATGTAAATTCTGTAACATGAATTTATTATCATTGCACGTAGTGAACGGTGCTCCCGCCCTTGCTTCGGGTAATATATCACATTGAGTTATCGTCAGCCATGGTGTTGTATTTTGCATCCCAGTTTGTAGGTGCAGAATACTTAGAGTAGTACAAATTCGATTTCCGAAAGACGTTTATTCAAGGGTGTCGCAAGCCAATGAGCCAGGTAGGGGGGCATGTTATACAAAATATATAGATTGTAGGTAAACACAATACAATTTACAAAGTTTTAGTCTTTCACTATAAAAAAATATTTACAATTAGAACGTAACCTTCTTGGGGTTCTTGCGAAATTGACGTCGGCAGCCAATGGGCCAAGGGGGGGCAAGATGTTCGAATATATGAATGATAGATAAATCAAATACAATTCGTAGAGTTTAATCGTAAACAATAACAAAAAAGATAACAATTAAAACTTAACCTTCCTGGGGTTCTTCTTGACGTCGGCAGCCAGTGGGCCAAGGAGGGGCAAGATCTTAGAATATATGAATAATAGATAAATCAAATACAACTCGTAGAGTTCAATCGTTATGTACAAGGTATTCTTAAACTGCTGACGTAACAGCGTCATCTTTAAAGGGCCCTTGCTCCCGTAGGAGGTACTTTTGAATAAAGGTATATTGGGTTAGAATGATATAAAATCACTTCTTGTAGTTTCTGGACACCCTCTATATATATATATATATATATATATATATATATATATATATATATATATATATATATACATATATATATATATATATATATATATATATATATATATATATACAGGGTGTCCCACCGGGAAAGACTAAAATATTTTCAAGATGGTGGCACTTCCGGTTATACCGGAAGTAGATACCAACTTGCTTATTTTAAATTGTATACCCTATATATTAATACATGTTTAGATTCTACGCAAGATTCTAGGCAGATTTTATGTATTATGTCCTATACCTAAGTCTAAGCGTTTTTGACAGATTAAGGGTTTTATGTCAAAAATGACGATTGCAAGCCCTAATATAATTATCAATTGTTTCTATAAGGATTCCCGTATTACTTACTTTGGGGTGGATTCCTTATTGAAATAGACTTGTTCTAATAGATTTTGTATAGTATTTGGATAACTAATCATACAGGGTTCGAAAAAAAAAGATCTAAAATGAGATTGAGAAAACTGACAAAAATCAATTTTTTCAAATGGAAACCCCCATTTTTCTTATTTTGTAGTATTTAGCATTTAAAAAGAAGGTAACTTTGTATGAAGTTATCTATACCTAAAATTTGAAGTTTTCGAAATATTGCCAATTTAATATTTTTATATGGCGATTTTGCATTTAATCGTTAAACAATTAGATCTAGAAAAGCCACGATCGTATTTGACATTTCAAATCATCGTAATGGCATCTCGGTTAAATTATACAAACGAAGATTATTTAAACTTATTTATATTATTTATGGACAATGTGATAAATTATTTCAAGAACATGTGATACATGTGCGACCCGATATCTTCATAAACAAAAACCATGACAAAATACTGTTAAACGAATTATAGAAAACTTCAAGAATTATGGATCCGTAAAGGCATAAGTGTACAAAAAGAAACCAGTTGTTAACACTGAAAATATTGAAATAGCAATTTTGGGATATTTTGAAGCATATCCAACAAAATCTTCAAAGCAGATAGCATTAGAATCAGGCTTATCTAAATCGTCAGTTCTAAGAATTTTACGGAAACACAAATATCATCCCTATGCTATCCATATTTTCAGTAGTGCAGCATTTAAATGAAAATGATTTAGATAAGCCTTAAAAGTTTAAATAATTTTCGTTTGTATGATTTAACCGGGGTGCCATTACGATGATTTGAAATGTCAAATACGATCGTGGCGATACTAGATCTAATTGTTTAACGATTAACTTCAAAATCGCCATATAAAAATATTACATTGGCAATATTTCGAAAACTTCAAATTTTAGGTATAGATAACTTTATACAAAGTTACCTTCTTTTTAAATGCTAAATATCACAAAATAAGAAAAATGGGGGGTTTCCATTGTGAGTTTTCTCAATCTCATTTTAGATCTTTTTTTTCGAACACCCTGTATGATTAGTTATGCAAATACTATACAAAATCTATATATACAAAGTCTTTTTCAATAAGGAATCCACTCCAAAGGAAGTAATACGGGAATCCTTATAGGAACAATTGATAATTATATTAGGGCTTGCAATCGTCATTTTTGACATAAAAACCTGAATATGTCGAAAATACTTAGACTTAGGTATAGGACATAATGCATGAAATCCGCCTAGAATCTTGCGTAGAATCTGAAAATGTATTAATATATATTGTATGTGTAGTTTTCCATATACAGATCGCGTTCTTTCCCGGTGGGACACCCTGTATATATATATACATATATATATATATATATATATATATATATATATATATATATATATATATATATATATATATATATATATATATATATATATATATATATATATATATATATATATATATATATATATATATATATATATATATATATATATATATATATATATATATATATATTTATATATATATATATATATATATTATTACACAATAGCTATTTATGTAACAAGTTGCGAAATGAATGAGTTTTAAGGTCGCAAAATTGACACAATGTGTCGAGTGCTTAAAGCACTCTTTTCGCAAAGAATTTCATGCAAAATTTTTGTTAAAGCGATTTTTTCATGCGTTTATTTGTGTTTTAAACGTATCTAAAAGTGAGCTGGTAATCTGTTTCTAAGGCATTGTTTATGCATTGTTTAATGTTAAGGTTCTGTCACTTTGAAACGTCACGGTATTTCCTACAAAGTTTCGTGAAAAATCATCGAAAAATAAGTGATCATGACGAGTTTTGGGATATTGAACAAGCTGCTGAAACTGCGCTATCCATGTTGGTGCTCGAAAAATCGAAAACATTATACGAGACCAAATACAAAAACTTTGAAACCTGGGTTGAAGAAAAACATGTTGAGAATTTTACAGGAAAGGTTTTGCTAGCTTATTTCCTGAAGTTATCCACTTCCTTTCGTCCATCAACTTTGTGGAGTGAATATTCGATGATCCGCACCATGATTTACCTGAACTAAAACGTAGATATAAGCAAATTCACAAAACTCATTGCATTTTTAAAAAGAAAAGCTGCCGGATATAAGCCGAAGAAATCGAAAATATTTACAAAGCTGGAAATAGAACGCTTTATGAAAGAAGCCGATGACAAAGAGTTAGTCAAAGTTGTTTCAATCGTCAGAGTATTTAGAGCATGTAGGAGTGACGAATTGACATTTTTGACCGTCGATGCCATCAAAGATTGTCAGTCATTTATTAGTGTTAAGATTCCGAATACAGAAACTCATGTTCCAAGAATGTTTACGATTACTGAAGGATAATATCAATTTCTAACGCAAAACTTCAACTCAATGTGACACATGTCATATGAAGGTTACATCGAAAATTCAGTTGAACAGAAAACCGAAGTAGCAAACGAATCATGGGGCAGAAAGATACGCCAAATAAGAAAGTAAACGCAGTTCCCGCAGAAGCAGAAGTTACCGGCAAGTACAAGTAATTTACTTATTCCGACAAACAACACTTGCTTTGCTCTTAGAGGAGAGAAGTTGGATGCTTCTAGTATTCACTTTAATGATTTACATAATTGTAAGATTTATAATAAATAAATATTGTCATTGTTTTTAACGTTTCATTTTTACTTTCAGGCACTACTGCCTAAAACTGTCACTTTCAGGAACCTACTAGTGTCTAAAAGAATGTCATTTCGAAACTCTAAGGCCGGCACATTTACTACAATCGGTTCCGATTGTCTGAAACGATTGTCGGATCAGGGCATCTGACGTTCAAATACCTAAACTTTTATATGATTATAGCGCACACTTACGATCCGATATCGGATCGGACGTCCGACTCGGATGCACGAGCAGTGCGTCCTACTAATCGGACCGATTAAAAGTCTGATCCGACTACCGGAAGGCAAGCCGTGCGTTGTTTTTGCATAGTCTACCGCAAACATACGACCATTTCTGTCAGTTTCTGACAGGGAGTATAGAAAAAGGAATTGTCAAACCATGTGCGATACTGAAAATTTGATTACCACGGTCGAAAAATATCCCTGCTTGTGACATTCAAATAAAATCGGACATATTTTGTGGGCAGTGTGCGCTAGTGGTCCAATTTGAAATCGTTTCAGACAATCGGAAACGATTGTCTGAAACGATTGTAGGATCAGGGCATCTGACGCTCAAATACCTATACTTTTATACTATCATATCGCACACCTACGATCCGATATCGGATCGGACGTCCGACTCGGATGCACGAGCAGTGCGTCCTACTAATCGGACCGATTAAAAGTCTGATCCGACTACCGGAAGGCAAGCCGTGCATTGTTTTTGCATAGTCTACCGCAAACATTCGATTATTTCTGTCAGTTTTTGACAGGGAGTATAGAAAAAGGAATTGTCAAACCATGTGCGATACTGAAAATTTGATTACCACGGTCCCTGCTTGTGACATTCAAATAAAATCGGACGTATTTTGTCGGCAGTGTGCGCTAGTGGTCCAATTTGAAATCGTTTCAGACAATCGGTTCCGATTGTCTGAAACGATTGTAGGATCAGGGCATCTGACGCTCAAATACCTATACTTTTATACTATCATATCGCACACCTACGATCCGATATCGGATCGGAAGTCCGACTCGGATGCACGAGCAGTGCGTCCTACCAATCGGACCGATAAAAAGTCTGATCCGACTACCGGAAGGCAAGCCGTGCATTGTTTTTGCATAGTCTACCGCAAACATACGATCATTTCTGTCAGTTTTTGACAGGGAGTATAGAAAAAGGAATTGTCAAACCATGTGCGATACTGAAAATTTGATTACCACGGTCGAAAAATATCCCTGCTTGTGACATTCAAATAAAATCGGACGTATTTTGTCGGCAGTGTGCGCTAGTGGTCCAATTTGAAATCGTTTCAGACAATCGGTTCCGATTGTCTGAAACGATTGTAGGATCAGGGCATCTGACGCTCAAATACCTATACTTTTATACTATCATATCGCACACCTACGATCCGATATCGGATCGGACGTCCGACTCGGATGCACGAGCAGTGCGTCCTACTAATCGGACCGATTAAAAGTCTGATCCGACTACCGGAAGGCAAGCCGTGCGTTGTTTTTGCATAGTCTACCGCAAACATACGACCATTTCTGTCAGTTTCTGACAGGGAGTATAGAAAAAGGAATTGTCAAACCATGTGCGATACTGAAAATTTGATTACCACGGTCGAAAAATATCCCTGCTTGTGACATTCAAATAAAATCGGACATATTTTGTGGGCAGTGTGCGCTAGTGGTCCAATTTGAAATCGTTTCAGACAATCGGAAACGATTGTCTGAAACGATTGTAGGATCAGGGCATCTGACGCTCAAATACCTATACTTTTATACTATCATATCGCACACCTACGATCCGATATCGGATCGGACGTCCGACTCGGATGCACGAGCAGTGCGTCCTACTAATCGGACCGATTAAAAGTCTGATCCGACTACCGGAAGGCAAGCCGTGCATTGTTTTTGCATAGTCTACCGCAAACATTCGATTATTTCTGTCAGTTTTTGACAGGGAGTATAGAAAAAGGAATTGTCAAACCATGTGCGATACTGAAAATTTGATTACCACGGTCCCTGCTTGTGACATTCAAATAAAATCGGACGTATTTTGTCGGCAGTGTGCGCTAGTGGTCCAATTTGAAAATCGTTTCAGACAATCGGTTCCGATTGTCCTGAAACGATTGTAGGATCAGGGCATCTGACGCTCAAATACCTATACTTTTATACTATCATATCGCACACCTACGATCCGATATCGATCGGAAGTCCGACTCGGATGCACGAGCAGTGCGTCCTACCAATCGGACCGATAAAAAGTCTATCCGACTACCGGAAGGCAAGCCGTGCATTGTTTTTGCATAGTCTACCGCAAACATTCGATTATTTCTGTCAGTTTTTGACAGGGAGTATAGAAAAAGGAATTGTCAAACCATGTGCGATACTGAAAATTTGATTACCACGGTCGAAAAATATCCCTGCTTGTGACATTCAAATAAAATCGGACGTATTTTGTCGGCAGTGTGCGCTAGTGGTCCAATTTGAAATCGTTTCAGACAATCGGTTCCGATTGTCTGAAACGATTGTAGGATCAGGGCATCTGACGCTCAAATACCTATACTTTTATACTATCATATCGCACACCTACGATCCGATATCGGATCGGACGTCCGACTCGGATGCACGAGCAGTGCGTCCTACTAAAAGGACCGATTAAAAGTCTGATCCGACTACCGGAAGGCAAGCCGTGCGTTGTTTTTGCATAGTCTACCGCAAACATACGATCATTTCTGTCAGTTTTTGACAGGGAGTATAGAAAAAGGAATTGTCAAACCATGTGCGATACTGAAAATTTGATTACCACGGTCGAAAAATATCCCTGCTTGTGACATTCAAATAAAATCGGACATATTTTGTCGGCAGTGTGCGCTAGTGGTCCAATTTGAAATCGTTTCAGACAATCGTTTCCGATTGTCTGAAACGATTGTAGGATCAGGGCATCTGACGCTCAAATACCTATACTTTTATACTATCATATCGCACACCTACGATCCGATATCGGATCGGACGTCCGACTCGGATGCACGAGCAGTGCGTCCTACTAATCCGACCGATTAAAAGTCTGATCCGACTACCGGAAGGCAAGCCGTGCATTGTTTTTGCATAGTCTACCGCAAACATTCGATTATTTCTGTCAGTTTTTGACAGGGAGTATAGAAAAAGGAATTGTCAAACCATGTGCGATACTGAAAATTTGATTACCACGGTCGAAAAATATCCCTGCTTGTGACATTCAAATAAAATCGGACGTATTTTGTCGGCAGTGTGCGCCAGTGGTCCAATTTGAAATCGTTTCAGACAATCGGTTCCGATTGTCTGAAACGATTGTAGGATCAGGGCATCTGACGCTCAAATACCTATACTTTTATACTATCATATCGCACACCTACGATCCGATATCGGATCGGAAGTCCGACTCGGATGCACGAGCAGTGCGTCCTACCAATCGGACCGATAAAAAGTCTGATCTGACTACCGGAAGGCAAGCCGTGCATTGTTTTTGCATAGTCTACCGCAAACAGGGAGTATAAAAAAAGGAATTGTCAAATCATGTCGATACTGAAAATTTGATTACCACGGTCGAAAAATATCACTGCTTGTGACATTCGAATAAAATCAGACGTATATTGTCGGTAGTGTGCGCTAGTGGTCCAATTTGAAATCGTTTCAGACATTCGCATCCGATTGTAGTAAATGTGCGGCCGCCCTAATAAATATCGAAAGTTGTCCGTTTAGAAACGCTTTCACAAAAAGGATATTTCAGTACTTATTTTCAGTGCAAATCCTGCTAACTTTCCCAAAGAACAGTTCATATAACTTGAAAACTGTATTTAAATAGAAACGCTACAAACTACATCCCGCTTAATTCGATATTTTTAATATCAAATTGTATTCTAAAGGGCTGCCTCTTTGTCGCTTCATCTATAAATGAAAGAAAACAATGTGGTTTATGTTTCGATGAAGTTTCTCGTTTTGAATTCATTGCTTAATCACTCTTTATTCATTTAGTATTAATGAAGATTTCATTAAACACCAATCTGTTTCCCCGAAGGCTCAATGCGCAGCTTATTTCGGTTCTGGTGATAATTCCTAAGGCAATTCGCAATCCACTTCATTCGAGCTTGAGTTCCTTCAAATTAACTTCTTAGTCGTACTAACATGGCGGAGAAATGTTATCTTAACGCAACAATTCTAGACTACAAGATTGGATTTTCTTTGCGATGAACTTCGCTTACGTGCCCAGAGCTGTCGTTCAACACTGGCAAATATATGTATTTCTCAGATCGTTCTCGCTTTAATAATGCCTGTGGATGAAGTTCACTGAGACTCGCTTCTCGTTGAAGATTTGAACGGAGAGATTCCAATAGTCTTCATTCGAAAAGAAAAATTCCTCTTATCATCTAGTCTTCATTGATACAAAAACTCATACCGTTCTTAATAGCGAATAAATTATTTCTTGTTATTTCAAACTTCAAATTTCGAATTTACAATTAATTGAGAATTCAAATTTATTCAAAAATTTACAAATATTCAAATTATATAACTAAACCTAAAATAAGATACCTTTGTGAACAAACTTCCCAGATTCAAATAACTAAAGCAATACGGCGTTAGCACTAGCTGATAGGCAGGGCCGGTCTAAGGGGTGTGCGAAGTATGCAGCCGCACACTCAAGCCTTTTGGAGGGGCATTAAATTGACCAATTTTTGTAAAAAAAAAATAATAAATTGGGAAAGTTTTTAGAAACTGATTTAAATATTGGGCGGAAATATTTAAACTATACTCGCCGGCATATCATTGGAAGCTTGGACACTAAACAGCTGTACACTCCCCTCTTCACCCCTCGCCCAGCGTCGTTGCCAGTTTGTGGATTGAAAAATTAATTCACACAGCTAAAAATCCCAAGCTTCCAATAATTTGCCGCCGACTATAAAAGGAATTTTGTCTTAAAACTATTACAGTTAGAATTCAAGGTAAAACCGAAGATCTACCCGGCTACCCCAATGAGTTCTGAAATACAGTAAGTCTGATGCCCTTGACCAATTTCTAGCCAATTGGCGTCTGAAATTGAGATAGTAAATTCATTCTCCGAAATGAAAGCAAGAAAAGCCCTTGTATAAAATGTATAATAAAATAGACTATGTACCATCCTAATAGTTCATAATTTTTTGTGTGTTTGCGCCATTAATGAGCACTGTAATTATTGGTTCACTATGTTCTGTTGCTTTATTTTCTTTCACCCATGACATATGGAAATTTATCTTAGGTCCGGTGGGTGGTGATTTCCGCATTAGCTAGGTATTTATTCTTAGAGTAATTGCAGTATAAGCATAAAAACGTAGCGGTGATGGCTCAGGTGGCATCGCTCTCGACTAGAAATCGAGAGGACGTGGGTTCGACTCCCACGACAAACCAACAAATTTTCTATACCACCGCTACCGTTTTTCGGAGATCAGGTTAAGCCGTCGGTCCCCCTGGGTTAGTACGCCTCATTACTAACTACCTAAAATAGGGTTAAAGAGGCAATCGGCGCCGGAATACCGCACATAATGTGTAGGCTCCCCGGCAATAATGCCATACGCTTATTTATTTATTTATTGCAACGTTACCTAGAGTTAAGCTTTCATTAGTTTATTTGACATAATAGTGGTTATAGTGCAAGGAAGAGTACTGAACATATCAAGTCAATCAATAATGAATGAATCAAATTGTCATACATGAATTTAATGTTCTATAAGGCGCAAAATTGCACAAAAACTGTGTTTTTGGACCTTAAATTTCAAAAACTTCCATACCCCCCAGACGACCCCCTGGCAGGGGCATAAAATTTGCGTCTAGCACACTTGAAATTTTCGCCTTAGGCCGGCTCTGCTGATAGGTATCTGAAAATAATATTTCTGTGTCGATCGTGATTGATCGAATCTTTTTGATTCGATCGCAACCTATACACGAGTGATCGAATCACGAATTTCTAAAAGACCCGATCTTATTTAACCCGATCCCGATTTACTTGACAAGACTAACCAAATTGCACTTTATTTTCATATGTTTTTACACATCAGTATATAACTAATTGCTTGCTTATACAATCGTTTACAGTTTACATGCTTTCATTCATCGCACTCTTTATCGTGTTGTTTTGAATTTTGACACGTAATCCAGAAGGAACCGATTTTGTCAGGAACGCTCGCGTAGAAGAGTCGCGACATGTCGATTTCTCAGTCTTTTGGGTCGCGAACTCGATCGATCGCGTCGTGATCGAGATCGAATTCACTTTGAGATCGAATCAGTGACATGCTGATATATTCGTATAGGAGCCCCCTTAAATATTCTTTTTATTTTTTTCTCAGTATCTGTTGTTATAGCGGTAACAGAAATACATAATTTTTGAAAATTTCAACTGTCTAGCTATCGCAGTTCTTGAGATACAGCCTGGTGACAGACAGACGGACAGACAGCGAAGTAGTAGGGTCCTGTTTTTACCTTTTCGGTACGGAACCCTAATTATCACCATTGAATCGAAACATAATCCCAATGCAAAAGGGAATCAAGAGCAATAGATCACACACATTACAAATGCCCAGTACTACGCAAGGTTATTCAACAAAATTTCAAGAAAGCATCACCCTTTTTTTTTTGAATAGTCTCCCTGGGTGATGAGTTATAAAACTTCGGAGCATAATACAATATGGTTTTTTGGGTAAAATTCTTCATTAATGTCTAGTTTCATAGCAAGACCTTTTGATAATGTTATGTTTCCTGATCCATAATAGTGATTGATATATGTACACAGTTGAGACATTCGCTTCTCATCCAAAGAAGAGGTAGAGTGTAATCGGTTTTTTTATTCCAAATCACCCTAAGGATACTATTCTGTGCTTTCACTAGAAGATCTAGGGCATTTTCATAGCACGCACCGCGAATAATAATACAATATATTAAAATTGACTATCGACAAGAGTATAAATATATATAAATATATATATATATATATATATATATATATATATATAAATAAATAATATATATAATTATTTATTCGAATTGTTGTTGCCTGTGAACTATTTCTAATCTTTTGATAATTATTAGCAATAACAGGCTTGTTGAATCTTAAAAAACTCGATTTTATTGAAAAGTTGACGTTTCGCTACGACATTCATGGCTTTATCAAAACTTTAAAAAAAATAAAAAGTTTTGATAAAGCCATGAATGTTGTGGCGAAACGTCAACTTTTCAATAAAATCGAGTTTTTTAATATTCAACAAGCCTGTTATTGCTAATAATTATCAAAAGATTATATATATATATATATATATATATATATATATATATATATATATATATATATATATATATATATATATATATATATATATATATATAAATATATGTTTATATATATATATATATATATATATATATATATATATATATATATATAACTAAAATTATCCTAAATTAATTTTATCATATATACACTATATTTGGAAAAGGAAACATGAACTTCCTAGAAGATGTTTCATAATTTGTCTTCATAGGAGTCCTACGAAAGACACTAGTCTAGCTCTACATTTTGTTCTTATTAGTCCAATCTTCTGAGAAATTCACATTACCTTAAATTATGCATTATACACGATATTGTTCTCGGTATAAAGTTCAGAAGCTTGCTCACACGACAAAGATTTTCATCCTAATTTATTTTCAAGTTAGACAAGAAATTCATAATTTTATGAATGTTACGGCTCCTCCAAGAAAAATTGTGTTAGCAAACATTTTTTTTTGTTTACGAGATCCAACCAAAGCTTGCTTACACAGCATGTAAAACATGCTGCTATGTAATATGACTTTGATAATTAGAATTTTAACAACTCAGTTATACCATCCGATATTTATTTTGAAATTACTGAGAAGTAGTTTCAAAAAAGAAGTTAATACCTTAAAAATATTAGCAGTATATAACGGTTACAAAGAAATTATAATAGATAAACTTATTTGGAAAAAGCGGCAAAAAAATCCTTTAAATTCAATTTATTCCACATCAGTTATAAGATCTGAACAAAATTATCATTTTATTAACTTTATACCTCGCCGTAGTTATCTAATTTGTGACAGATTAAAGAAATATAATATTAAAATCATTTGCACGAATCAAAGAAATATCAAGTCACTTTTGGTAAATATTGTAGAAAAGAATAAGGATGAAGAAAGTAGCGGGAAATATAAAATCTTCTGTAGTGCCTTCTACATCGGTCTAACAGGTAGAAAAATACAAACCCGAGTAGATGAACAAAGAAGGTCAATTCTATTTAATAAGAATACTACGGGTTTTTCCGATCATTGCATTCAATACAATCTTTCATGGATATGGATAAAACTAAATGTTTACATACAGGTAATAAAGGTAAACGTCTCGACCTTTTAGAAGCTTTGGAGATAACCAGCACTTTCAAAAAACAACAACCCATAGTGAATGATCAATTGCAATTCCATTTGTCCCTAGTTAGCCGAGTGCTTAAGTACGCTGGCTAGTATTTGGGAGGTCTCGGGTTCAAACTTCGGGGCCGACTGGTCTGCCATAAGTTTTTTTCAGAGGTTTCCTCATGGTAATGTAAGTCACTGCTTGCATACTTACAAGGCGAATGCTGAGTCAGTATTATCCTCTTTACCCTACCTACACTTCCTATCTTCCATAAATATCCCGTCTCACCCATTCTTAATGCACTCGTACATACAAGTGTATCCTCTGATCTGGCTGAAGGAGTTAATCCCAAACTCATTCTACCCGCTTCCCTAACACATACTTCAGGGAGGAATGAAACACGTGTGTTCCTTTTTTTCCCTTCTTCTGTATTAATTTTGAGAATGGGTTCGCTACCCGAAACATTTTGACAACCTTTTGTTAATTTTTAATATATATTTGTGAAAGAGTAAGACAAGTGTTTGATTTCAATTATTAATATTAAATCATGTTTCACCAAGATCTAAGTGAGGATTCAGGATCAGTTTGACAACCACGAAAAAATATCCGGCTAAATCTGAGCTCTAGTGGTATTACCCCCTACAATTTTACTTGCATTCTCGATACGTTTCCACTGCGATTGTAACACAGATTTGTTTACTTATGTTTGACGTTAACCGCTCAAAATGGAAACAGTCAACATTTGTTGCCGAAACATGAAGAAATTTTAAGGAACATTATGGAAGATTTACGGAAAGAAGCAATAGCAACAAAAAAGGTTCTCAATGTGGAACCGTAGCTTTAAGTGAGATAAATATCGGTTTCCGAAGGATGATATGATTGATATGTATATATGTTATTTTTTCCTGGAAAAAAAATTATTTATATATATATATATATATATATATATATATATATATATATATATATATATATATATATATATATATATATATATATATATATATATATATATATATAATATATGTATTATATATATATAAATATATATATATATATATATATATATATATATATATATATATATATATATATATATATATATATATATATATATATATATATATATATATATATATATATATAATAGATATTTGGTATTATTTTGGATGTTCCAGATTCTTAAAAATACTTTAAGTTACTAGATTAACTCGTTTAATAAACGTTTCAAGAGTAGTACTCCCTTCCTCGGTATCTAAAATATAAATATAAAAATCTCAATAGACAACATTGACTACACAAATATTACACGTTTAACAGCTCACCTTAGTATAGACAATAAAATTAAAATTAAAACATCTTGAGTATAAAACAATATCGTCAAACAATCATAATATATATATATATATATATATATATATATATATATATATATATATATATATATACTTATATTGAAATTGATTTTCTTCATTTATCTGGCATGTCAATGTCAAACTTGGTAATGTATTCGTTCTCTTCTTATTCTTTTCAGGTTGACTCGTTTCTGAGAAATGGCCCCTGTTGAATTTCACATTAGACGAAGAATCCCAAAAAAGGCTAAACTTTTTAGATATGACAATCACGAAACTGAAAGACAAGGTACTCACGAATGGTATAGGAAGAAACAAAACACAGATCGGATTCTTGATTATCAATCAAACCACACCATTAAACAAAAATAGGTACAATTATAGGTTACATAGATCGAGCCCTACAACTGACATCAAAACAATTACGTCCAGAAATGATACAACAAGTAAGAGAACTATTAAATAAGAACCACTATCCAGAAGGACTAATAACAGGAGTTATAAAGGAAAGAACCCACAAACTTTACAATTCAGAAAGAACAAAAAGATAAATAGAAGACAACATAACCAGAATCACAATACCTTTCATGGGGAACTTCTCGTACAAAATAAAAAATATTTCAAAAGATTACTATCTCGAAGTCATCCACAAACCACAGAACCAAGTAAAGCAATATTTCAGGAAACCAAAAACTGCAACTCCCACCAAAAAAAAATCTAATGCAGTCTACTCATTTCCATGTAAGGATTGCGGAAAACAATACATACGACAACCATCACAGAGAATGCATGACTGGATAAATACCCACAAATACACAAAAACAGCAACTACGGCACTGAACAAACACAAATCAACAGAAAATCATGATTTTAACTACGAAGAAACAAAAATACTAACAACACAAAGAAACAAGAAACATAGAGAAATACACGAAATATTCCATATAGGTACAAACAAATTTGGAGAAAAGAGTGGTCTACAGACAGGACATCAAACAACTTAGTCCTTTCTACTTGCCATTTCTTAAAAACAAGTCAAACTGAAAATAATAAGAAGAGAACGAATACATCACCAAATTTTACATTGACATGACAGATAAATAAAGAAAATCATTTTCAAAATATATATCATAATTGTTTGACGATATTGTTTTGTACTCTAGATGTTTTTTTTATTGTATATACTGAGGTGAGCTATTAAACGTGTAATATTCGTGTAGTCGATGTTGTCTTTTGAGATTTTCATATTTATATTTAATACTGAGGAAGGAAGTACTACTCTTGAAACGTTTATTAAACGAATTAATCTAGTAGTAATTAATAGTATTTTTACGAACCTGGAACAACCATTACGTGCTATTTAGTCCAATATCAACAGACAGGTCTGTTGATATTAGATGGGAAGGGAACCACAGAAACCTTCACCCACGTAATGTACAAAATAGGTTTACAATATTTGATTGTTGTCTTTAAAAAGACATTACTTGTGATTTTGGAGATCACATGTTCTAAACTATACTTTCTTTTTAGAAAAATTGGAAATTCACACACACAATGAGAAATTTTTGAAAAAAAGATAAATAGTACCCTATTCTTTGACTCTTCAAAATCAAAATAATTTTGAACCTATTTCGAACATTACGTGGTTAAAGGTTTCTGTAGTTTCCCTTACCATCTAATAATAACAGATTTGAATGTTAATATTGGACTGAATAGCACGTAATAAATAACAAAGAACGGCCACAGCCGAAAAATTTTAGTGAAACATAGTAGTGCTGTTCTATTCAAATTTTTCAAATCAATAAATGTCAAAGAAATTTCAATTTTTTCAAAAGTTTTAATAAAGCCACGAATGTCGTGGCGAAACGTCAACTTTTTAATAAAATCGAGTTTTTTAAGATTCAACAAGCCTGTTATTGCTAATAATTATCAAGTGATTATATATATATATATATATATATATATATATATATATATATATATATATATATATATATATATATATATATCTATAGAGAGAGAGAGAAAGAGAGAGAGAGAGCTCATCAACGTAAGTGTGGTTTTTTCAAGAACCAGCGGCATTATAACATAAAATTGTCCGACATGAATATTCTGGTTCGTTAAAACATACATTAAATTGCTTCTCTCTGATCCATTTCGCAAATATAAAAAAATATATTCTGACGATTTTAAATCACATTATTGACGAACTTTGTTCAAGGACAGAACACGAAGAAAAACTTGCTGTTCTTTCAGAAGCAAATGTTGACACAATTTATTTTGTTACCGATTTAGAAGAGAATGGCGCATTGATGAATCTGTTTTTCACGTTATATCAATGGAAATGGATTGAGTTCTACTCAATGGCCAATATACACAACTTTTCTATTCATTATTTCTTTTCAATTCGAAGAATGGGACAGGGAAACGAAAGAATGTCATCATTGGAATTATATATATATAAATATATATATATATATATATATATAGGTATATATATATACATATATATATATACATATATATATATATACATATATATATATATATACTATATATATATATATATATATATATTATATATATATATATATATATATATATATATATATACAGGCCGTTTTTTTTAGCTGATCCCACTATTGCTATCTCGGAAACGGAGAGACCTACAAGGTCGGTTAATTTGATAAAAGTTGGATAAAAGATTCCAATTCTGGGGAGCACTAATAAACCTTTTTCAGATCTTAAATATCAATGTTTGTTTTCGAGATATTCGTCAAAAACTAAAATTGTCGAATTTCGTTTTTTGGCTCTTCCGCCTCCATTTCGAATGATATTAGAAAAAGTCGGAGAAGTTTCAATAATGTTTCATATTCTTTATGAACTGATATCAACCAATTTTTAATGCGATGTTTCGTTCATTAGATTCCATCATCAATTTTATTGAAACTGAATTTAAATCCGTTGAGTAATAAAAAGATCTAAACGAACATACAGCGGAAGCGACTTCATTTTATAATATGTAAAGATTAGTCACTTCCTTGGGCCTGTCTTGCAGAGAAAAGTTTTTCGAAAGAAAAGCTTAATACGTATCTCTCTATTTTTTTAAAATATTTAGCAGGGATCTATATTTTGTCTTCAAAGAAGTTACAGCAGAAAATCCAGTTTCATAAAGATAGGATGTTAAGAATGGTAATAGAATGCAAAATATTCTTGCTTATGGTGCAGAAACATTATCATCTACTCTTGCCCAAAAGTCAAGGATTGATTTATTGCTAAATTGTTGTTTGGTTTCGCCACCTATCGTGAAGTCTCTGAAGGTTTCTTCCTCGGCAATTGAGAGTCCTTCGGGAATAATATGAAATGGATCCCTAACCCACTCGTAACATGTAATTTGTAAGGTTTAAAATAAAGTTCGAGTGAAGGTTTAGAGCTCAAAATGAATTATTATTGTATACATGATATGGTATGAAAATTTGGCCGCATCCTGAAAGGTTGAGAAACGCTATGGGAGAGGAACACTTTTGAAATAAAGTATTATTTTTCTCATATGGTATTATTTTTTAATATTTATTCTGTTTTATTGATAGATGTAGGATTTATTCTACATAATGAAATTGATATTTATTTATTTTGACTTATTTCGGTAACACAATTTCAATTTAAAAAAAACCTTATTTCGTTCAAATGTGCCTCGCCTGCTGGGCACATTTGAAAATTAATAAAGCAGCTGCACGTGACTTTCTTGCAGTAGGATATGACTTTGGAAGTGTTTTTACAATATCAATATATCAAAATTTATGACTGTTAAACCAATGTAAAATGAAGTTATTTACTTATATTCACCTATAATTTTCAAAAAAATGAACATAACATTTGTTTATATAGCTGGATTCACTTTAGAACATTTTATTCAAAAGTGCTCCAGTGATTTTGTTCAAATCTGCCCCAATACCTTCCTTCAGAAACAAACATTTCTAGACGAAAAACTAACAAGTGTTCAATAACCTTATATTGGCACCTAATTGGCTATAAATATGTAACACTATAAAATAATCACAACTCAAAAATAGTACTTACTTTGTAGGTAAATTGCTCAAAATTTAAAAAAATATATGTTTATGCAGGTGTCCTTGAAGTAATCAGTTAACGTTTCTCTAGATGACACTGACATTGACGTTAATCAGGAACTGCCAGTGTAGTTCAGTGTTACCAGTATAAAATATGTTTTGGAGGTTAGAAAAGATGAAGGATTCGTTCATAAATCCAATAATTCAAAACACACACTGTTCTAAACTGCCCCCCACCCCCCTGCATTATTCAAAAATATGATATTTACGAATAAAGAACGTCTCACTGATATTCCCTTGAATGGTGTTCATTTGAAGTCAACTAGATAATCCAAGGGTGAACAACTACCAAAGTTAACCTCTTTCATTACTATCTTTGAATAAACTGTGGAGATAATTTAGTGCTTAAATTAAATTCCTTCACCATCACCGCCAAGAAATATCAACTTTCATATCTTCAGCCTCTTCTTTATCCCAAACTCAATGGAACGAGCAGAATTAAGGGAGTAGATATGAAAATTTCATCATTATCACTTCCGAATTGTTTTCACTTATTAAGGATGGGACGAGGGTGAATTTTTACTTAACTATAATGTCGTGAGATGGAAAATTTGAAAAGAAAAAAGATTCTTTAAAGGTAATAGTGAGTTCCTTCTTCTACTCTGTTTATTTGGGTTAATAGCCTACAATCTTTAAAGGATGATGAGCGTTTTAATTCAATCTCTCCCTGAAATGTTCTGTTGGGAGTAATAACGATAAATACAGCTCAATGTTTAGTACAATCCTCGAGAAAAGTAATTCACATAGCTTTAAGTATTTTTCAAACCAGCATTATTTTTTTTCCCTACGTTGAATATTGTATATTGTTCAATACTTCAATATTCCAAATTAATTTTCAATATCAAAATTTCTAGCAATTCTTTACTTTTGTCAACTTGCAAATTTGGTTCGTGTGTTGATATTGGCGCTTCCTCCAAATAAACTTCCTTACCACATTGAGTACCATTCACTGGACCAGAATTTGGTTGACACACGTCGATTATATGGTCAGCAGTGTTAAGTTTGTTGAAATTTGCTAGTTGACTCGGAAATTGCATAACAACACGTCAAGAAAACAACATTCAAAAAATTTCAATGTTTATTATTCAATCATGTCTCTTATTGGTACACCTTCAGATTAAGTTGTTTGCAATGAACATATACAATAAATTTAGTATTTATGTTCGACATCTTTGACATATTTTCAAAACTGGATCGCACATTCTCGGTATAATGTCTCTTACTATTTATAAAATTCTTCTCCAATGAACAAAAACAGAAATTCTACTTTTTACGTATACCTATCTTTATTTTCTACTTTCATTCTTCAGAAGCTGGGAAATTCATCCAGTCTGGGGCAAGATATCGCTTCATAATAATCAAAATTTCTTCAGTACCACTGCAGGTATTGAAACTATTCGTTCCAGTTAAAGTTCCGATACCTGTGGCAAAATATTGAATATTTATCACCTGAATTCATTTTTTACTACCGTCTCCAAATGATTTCCAAGCATTGAATGTGCATTTTAATGAAACTGCTATGACGACATTTTGTTTCATTATATTACATTGAAATTAACACTGTTTCTTTTCATAAATCTAATTTTTCCCAATGTTTTGGGATATTATTTTTTTCCAGCTCATATGATAATTCGAACATTACCAAAATCCAAACACTTTTCCAGGTCGTGTTTTCCCCGAGAATAGCAGACTACTGCACTGTTTGCACTGTTGACTGGAAAATCAACAATCTACAGTCAAGTGCCGGAGTAGCTTGAAATCCGTTTTATATATAGAAAACGATATCTGATAATATATATATATATATATATATATATATAATTCTCCTGAAGATTGCTTCGCAAAAGGAGCCGAAACGTCGAGATTTTTCAAATCTTTTACGCGGTTCATTCCGAGAACCAAGTTTTTCATATATATATATATATATATATATATATATATATATATATATATATATATATATATATATATATATTATATATATAATATATATATATATATATATATATATATATATATATATATATATATATATATATATATATATTTATATATATATATTTTTATACAGGGTGTTCCAGAATAACGTCAGAAATTTTTAAGGGATTATTCTTGAAGACATTTTAAGAAAAAAAGTTCCTATGAATATAGGTCCGCAAATGCTTCCTCGTTTGAAAAAAAAATGTAATTTTTTTTTAATATCTTCTAAACTACGAATGCTATTAGGATGAACTTTAGAACATTGTTATAACTTCTTGAGCTCTATAAACTGCTGTTGAAATTTCTTCTAAAACTGTTAAGAAGCGGAGAATAGAGGGTTACCGTGGGTTTCATTCAACCATATTTTTGAGGGAGGTCATCATTGGTAAATAATGACAGTTTTGAGACAAATTTCAACAGTTGTTTATAGAACTTAAGAAAGTTATAACAATGCTCTGAAGTTCATCTTGATAGCATTCGTAGTTTAGAAGATATTAAAAAAAATCGGTGAGGAAGCATTTGCGGACCTAAATTTATTGAAACTTTTTTTCTTAAAATGTACCTATTAAAGAATAATCCCTCGAAATTTTCTGACGTTATTCTGGAACACCCTGTACAGGCATATAGGTATATATATATATATATATATATATATATATATATATGTATATATATATTATATATATATATATATATATATATATATATTTATATATTATATATATATATATATATATATATATATATATTAATATATATATATATATATATATATATATATATATATTATATATATATATATATATATATATATGTATATATATATATAGATATATATATAATTATATATATATATAGGTATATATATATATATATATCCATGAGTGCTCAAGCCTATTTTATGAATATTTCAAATTGTAGATTATCATTCATGGCTAAAGCTGACAATTCATCATTAATATGTACTATTAATGAATAGTTAGCTTTTGCGATAATGGAAATTTTTTTCCTTTCTTTTATTATGATGTATAATAATCTATTGCTAATAATATAATGCTTAAAATGTTTTGTTGATGACTTCCCTTTTATTGAAACAATATAGTGTTCAATGAATTAGATGCATTCAAGCGCAACCTTGACGTATGTCAGCCTTTTGTTCAGCCACTAAGCACACAGTATATCTCAAAGTTCTGATTGATTAAAGCGTTTCTCTCTTATTTATTTAGTCAGTGCTGTACGGAAAGAGAACGAGAAAAGACAAATTGTTACGGAAAGATCCAAACAAATAAATAAAATTGGTAAAATAGCTTTCCAAATAACAATTAATTACAAGTGGCGCTGACTATCCGAACGGTCCGAACGCAAGCATTGCTTTCCCTGGCTTTAATTGCCATTTTCCTTCCATTACTCTAAATTAGGGCGAAATGTCCAGTTTTACCTCTTGAATCGTTTTGAGTTTGCTTACTCTAGACCAACATTCATTAGTGTAGATTTTCATCCTACAATGAATTTAGTGAATAGCAGCATTGAAATTTTCAGTATTCATTATTCCTATTTTATTTTCGAGCTTTCGTGTAAAATTGTAATAAGAAGTCGTATATTATCCCATAAAATACTATACTATTGAATTGTGTCGAAGGAAAGCAGTCAGGTATTTTCCCATCCGTTTTAGACCTCCTAGACCACGATTTTCGAAACTTTTTTCATATTTGATATACCTACATATATATATATATATATATATATATATATATATATATATATATATATATATATATATATATATATATATATATATATATATATATAATGAAAAAGTTTTGATAAAGCCACGAATGTCGTGGCGAAACGTCAACTTTTTAATAAAATCGAGTTTTTTGAGATTCAAGAAGCCTGTTATTGCTAATAATTATCAAGAGATTAGAAATAGTTCACAGGCAACAACAATTCGAATAAATATATTTATATATAGGGGAATTGTGCTTAAGACGACATACTCAGGTAAGATGACATAGTGCTAATATATGATTAAATATAATATATGATTAAATATACGCGCCACAAGCTCCTATACGTCGTTTACACATTTGCGTAAAGGTGGCGTTACCACTCAAAACTCACGTGACTGATACACTCGCGTTATTTGTCGGTTGTATGCATTGTTACGATTTCAATGCTCAAAAATATTATTTTGCTGAAACTGCTTGTCCCAATAAATTTATTTCAGGTAATTTTTGGTTGAGTTTAAGTATTTTCATATGAGCTGTGGTTAATATGCGTTATGAATACTAAAAAATAATGAAAGGAACACGAAAATTGGAAGGTACAAAAGGTGCCAATCGTTTTGTACCTCGTAGGGAAAGATGACATAGCAACCAAAGGCTCAAGATGACATAGTATGTCATCTTACCCTGAAGTACGTTGAGTAAGAATATTTCAAAACAAATTGTCTCAGGATTCCTGGAAATAATCATCACAAATCCACGCTTCATTCATTTGCCAAAAGAAGATATGGCGAAGGTCATTGAAAGCGCCAAAGAAGACAAGATGGGATGGCTCAAGGCCTCGGAAACATTCAACGTGCCCCAGGTCACGCTATGCGAATAATTTCTGTAAATCTTAGTCGTTTGAAGCCTTCTTTTGATGCAGAAATAGAACAACAGTTAGTGGACCATATACTTCATTTTGAATGGAGATTCTTTAGATTTTAGCACCACTGATATCAGAAAATTGGCATATGAATTTGAAAAAATGGCAGGATTGTCTAATAGATTCGAATAGAATAAAGCCTTGCAATGCTGCATGTCTCTATTGCAGCGATATATATAGTAAATCGAAGTGAGGAGAGCACTGGGTATGTTACCAATTATGTAAGATGTGGTGCCATACTCTATGTGCTGGCATTGTACCAAGAACTAAGCTGTTCAAATGTGAATTGTGGACCGCTAATTGGATATGTCAACTTAGACTGTGTGTGAGTCATCTTACCCACATGGACATCATAAGTATTTTTTTTAAATATTTCAATTATTTCATTTTTTGTAGAGTCAGGATTCATTTTTGTGCTTCGTTAATAAACGTTTTTAATATGTTACATTGAATTTATTGTATATCACCTCTCAGTTTTCAAATACTTGCCTCAAAACAAAAAGTATGACATCTTGAGCACAATTCCCTATATATATATATATATATATATATATATATATATATATATATATATATATATATATATATATATATATAATATATATACATATATATATATATATATATATATATATATATATATATTATATATATATATATATATATATATATATATATATATATTATATAAATATATATATATATATATATATATATATATATATATATATATATATATCCTCAACCACGATGCACTGCGCGATTTTTTTTTAGTTAAATAAATTATTTTCTACTTTTTAATTTGGTTTGCGATTAAAGCGAGATTTTTCAAAATATAATCCAATTCGTCAGAATCCCATCTCGACGCGATGCATTTCGCACGAAAAAAAAAACGACTTTATTGATGGAGCTGTGGCTCACGAGTTTATTTAATCTTAAATAGTGAATGAATGGTTCACGCTATATATGTTTTATGGAAATATTGGCAGAGAAATTCGACTTTTAAAATCCGACAAAATGAAATTGAAAAAATTTGACAACCTACTGTCATGTGTGCGAAAGTTCTGCATTAATTTTATAAGGACAAAAACTATAAGATATTTATAAACCTGATGATAAAGATCTCGATGAAACACTGCCTTCTTTCAAGGCGAATTTCATAATAAAATTTAGAAATATTAAAATTTAGAAATATTTAGAATATTTAAAATAGTATTGCATGAAGCACGGTTTTTTCTCCTCATCAAAATAAACTACCTACTATCTGGGTAAAACAATATTTACAATGAAAGAGAAGCATGAGAAATTTCAAATTTGAAGCTAAGAAGTTTAACTTTAGTTCCTGATTTTTCGAATTAAGTATCTCAAAATCTGAATTTACTGTATGACTTTGATTAATTGAGTGGCTAGCAAAATGCGTATGTGTTTCTATAAGTATACCTTCATTCTTTGAAATTAGAATTTGAATTTTCTTATATCCCACAAAGTAAACAAGAAAAATGCTTCAAAATTTAACATTATCTAACAATCCTCCTTGGGAGCTTGTAATATAAATTCCTTTATGCGAAATCTGCTTTCACAAAGCAACAGTCAATTTTTAAAAATATCAAGTCACACCGACTCTGAATCTGCATACAGCTATTTCGATCTTATTGGATCTCTTCAGTGCAGCGTACTTAACTCTGAATGAATTCACATATTTCTTATTGTACCCCACAAATTGCGGCGAACTTCTATATTCATAACCCCTTCGCCAAAGATATTAGGAACTAACAATTCACTGTTGAGATCAAAAATGCAGAATTTTATTGAGCATACAAATACTCCCTTATTTAAAGATGTCTACTCTACCACAGTGACGTATGGAATTCCAGAGAACACTATCTTTGTGTTTCAATGCTCTTTTGAAAGTAATATAACCTTCAAAAAGTCGATAAAAAATAAACAGTTATTTTTATCTATTTATGAATTAAACACATAATATTTTATTTAAATTTTTTTAAAGTAAATTTTATATTAGACAGGTGAATGTATTGTTTCAATGAGATTTTTGTGACTGCATAGTCTTAACTATTTTTTGAATCCTTACTTGAATACTGTAACCCAAACACATGTCGGCAAGATTTCGGTGCTTGTTTTTCATATCAAAAGAGTCGAGAATCTGTGCTCGCATAAATATGTCGATGAAAAAAAAGCTAAATAGCATTTTTTGAATATTTGGGAAATAAATAGCCTTTTGAATCCAAAAACCTTCAAGATTCGTTCCTGCCTCGGATATATATTTCAACTTGTTTATTGTGTTGCATTTCAATCAATTTTTTTTAAATTCTATCAAAACCTTCAAAAACTCTAACAATGAAAGGATTGCAAACCAGTTTCTGAATACCTTTTGTCCTCGCAGTCCGGAAAATAACGACTGAATACACTTTTCAAATTTGTTAAATGGATTATCATGTTTGTAACTTTTCTTGTTTCTTGGCATTGTGTTCCCCAATTATTTCATACAAATTATCAAACATAGAAAATTTGTCACTTTTGATCTTCTTGATCCATAACTTGATTTTAGCAATAAACGCATTAATTTTGCCAATGCCGTGAAACATCAAATTTCCTGACTCTTGGAGTTGAAGGTTCGATTTATTTATCTGAGCAAGAGCAAAAAAATCGACTAATTAATACTGGTCATTCACGGGACTACCTAATGAAAAGAAAGAACCACCAACTTACGTAAATTGCTCAAGAGATCAACTATTCAACAGGAAACTCTGAAAATTGGCGATAACAGAGCAGACATATTGAAAAGAAATTATGAAAATACGTTAATACTCGTATTTCTGAAGAACATACAACCTTCAAAGCATAATTCCTTTGGAAGGCCAATGCACCTCTGTGTGGAAAGGAAAGCTTTAGTATTCAGAGTTCAAATCAGAGCATAATTGTTTGAGAAGATGAATATTCAGTGCACTGCTTTTGATGAAGTAACTATGAACTTTTATAGCTATTTTCAACGGAATAGTCAAGTATTCTGAGAAGATTTTGGCAGCCAAAAGCTTGACGACGAATAACGTAATGTGTTGATATTGCAGACGGTTTTTTCGTTTTCATCAATGCAGCAAAAACCAGAGCGAGAACCAAGCATAGCAGGAGCACTATCCGTACCCGCAAGTTTTTGCCACTGAAGACGATATTCCTCAAAATATAGACTTATTTCATTCATAACACCAACCTTCCAGTCGTTTTGAAAACAGTTACTCTTCTTTTAATGATTTATTGTCATGCATAAATCGAGCAAATATAAGTAATTGACAGCATTCTGAAACTTCATCAGATTCATCACATTGCAGTGCAAAATAAGTACTGCATATATTTTTTTTTTTTTTTTAAACCGAGTGAAGAGGCTGAAATGACCGAACGCGACTTATTCAATTATATGACTTATTAAATATTTTTAGGATGGCTTCGTGGACCACCTCGGGTGCTTCCAGGGACCACCAGTGGTCCGCGGAGCACCGGTTAAGAACCACTTCTCTAGACATACTCACTATTATATATTATATCACATAAAATGAAAAAGGAAAATTCCTCAATAGTTTAAAATTATCAAACAACCCTCCAAGAGTCCTGATTTTATTAACCTTGATAGGGTTCTGCATTTTCGGTGAACTGTAAGTCGGTGTAATATATTTGGAGGAGGGCGCTATGGATTGTTACTGACTCAACATAAAAAAATCTCAGCATTTAATTAAAAACAATTTGTAAAACAAAAACTAATATGAGCTTACCTAACCCAAGAAAATTTGTGCATTTTTCAACATAAGATAACCTAACCGAAGAAAATGGTAGCACCTGACGATAGACTCGTTTCAAAATGAACATCCATCAACGGTTTCCATTTTCTTAGAAATGCACTAGTTTGAAAATTTACGGAAAGTACTGTTTCTTGGGCAAAAAATGGCAACATTCCAGGACGAGCTGTTGACTTGGTCCAGAAAAATAATTTCTGGAGGCGATACAGGTTTCTTATAGTTCTATTTTTGTTCCTTATGAACTTTTTAACAAATATTAATATCATTCAATTTGTTTCACACACTTGGTATTGGAATGACGTTGCGAATGCAAAACCCGGTGTAATCTTCAAGATCGGAAAGATTCGGGAATTCAGCGAATTAATTCCCTAATTTCCGAAATTTTTCCAATCAGCAGCTGCTGCAATGCAAATTTCCTCCGGCACAATGTCGACTTCAATTTCACCACTATTTTCCGTTTCTTAATCATTTCAGCAAATTGATTTTCCCTAGAACCGTGCAAATCGTGAAAGTAAACGTCAAATTCATAAATGCCATGGCGACGTATCGTTACTTCGTTACTATGGAAATATTCAATCAAGATGAAAGAAAACGGTTCTGGAAATTGGTACTTTGCGGATGGTTCTTGTAAATAGTAATTTACATAAGAAGTACGAAAAATACTGTTTTTTGTTACGGGTAAACAAGATTCCAGGAAGAGCCGTAGGCGAGACCTGGAAGACTACTTGTCCAAAAGAGTTTCACGGCGTGTTACGTATATTAAATTGGCGGCAAACGTGCTGTAAAACATCAGAACAATAAAGCGGCGTTTTTGACCTTTTTGAGCATTTTTCGGTCAATCGAACGCCTCCTTTTGGAGATATTGCAAAAAAGTTATTTGAGAGATAACGCTTGCGAGATCAGAGTTTTATGGCCCATCTGGATGGACGAAATAACGACGAAGCGTTCAAAGTTTAAAGTTTAGCCGATTACTTAATTTGTGATGCATAGCAGTCAAATTCCCATGAAGTGAGATTAGATTCATGTGTATAGTAGTAAACAGATGACTGGACACGATACTAAAGATCGTCCAGCTAAGTACATTAAATCTTGTTCTAAAACCTTCTATGATATTGAGCCAAGAGAATATTCGACATGATGTTAATGAAGAGATTGTTTCACGTATCTATTGAATGCATAGTTGCGTATGTCCCTTCAATTTTAATTGAGAAGCTGTTCAAAAAAAGTAATAATTTGATGAACTAACAGTTATTTATGTACCAAGTGCGTTATATAGATCCTAACGCCAGATAGACGTTAGGATCTAGTAAAGCACGCGATGCATACAAGATTTAATTTTTCACGAAAAAACTATTTTATTATAATGAAAAATCGATTTTAAAATCGTTTCATTGCTCCTATACTTTCCATTTTCCTTTTCATAGTAGGCATGTCATTTGTTGGTAGGAGCAATGAAACGATTTTAAAATCGAATTTTCATTATAATAAAATAAATTTTTCGTGAAAAATAAAATGTTGTATGCATCACGTGCGGTACTAGATCCTAACGCCTGGAGGGTAACATTCGGCCCGAGTTCCTAAGGCCCGAGGGATGAATGTTTTCACGAAAAAATAATTTTATTATAATGAAAAATCGTTTTTAAAATCGGTTCATTGCTACTATACTTTCCATTTTCCTTTTCATAGTAGGATGTCATTTGTTGATATTTTGACGTTTGTGAATATTTTTGTCATCATATTTAGTGAATGTCATTGCTGCTTTCTTTGTGTAGTCTTATAGAAATAATGGAAATGAAAATGAATTTACCCAAGAATATCATAGAAAATGCAGCCAAAGCTGCGAATAATTCAATGCCGGAGAAATCCAGAGTCGTATACGACAAGGATTATGAAGTATTTAATCAATGGATATTGCTTCAGTTGTCCTCGTATAATGAGGGGGCGTTATGATCCATAATGCCCGCTCATTACGCCCTATGGCATAATGAGTGTATTTATAGCAACCGTATCTAAGTTAAAATCAACAAATAATATACAAGTGAAAAATAAATTATATTTAATGGTATTTACGCCGGAATTATTTGTGTATTAATACGTGAGGAGAAATTTTCCTTCATGTTTTTGAATATACGGAAACTGTGATATTTGAAATAGTTGATGCTTATATAGATGGAGAACACAGTAGGTCAACATGAATTCATATAAAATAAGATATAATATCTGTTTTTCCGGGTGCTATTTTCCGGGTGCTATCGCCATTTTTTGAAATAATCGTTTACGTTTATCCTACTAATGTCAAACACATACCTTCTATTCAAACTTGAAAATTTAATGAATAACGGTCGACCATTAAGCGATTATTGTTTATATATTATGTCCGACTGGTATATTATTTGACAAATAATGAAATTATGTCAAAGTTAGTTAAATACGAATTGAAACCCTAGGGCGTTATTTTAGAAAAATAATGCCATAGGGTCTAGGAACTTCATTTTGTTTGAACATAGCACATAGCATGTTTAAATATAACAAATAGAATAGTTATTTATTTACCAAGTCAACAACGTCTTGAGATACTCAAGACGTTGTTGACCCAGTGCGTTATATAGATCCTAAAGTTAGGATCTAGTAACGCACGTGGTGCATACAAGATTTTATTTTTCACGAAAAAATTATTTTATTATAATGAAAAATCGATTTTAATATCGGTTCATTACTCCTATACTTTTTATTTTCCTTCTCATTCAATTTCAATTCAATTCAATTTATTCAGAAAAAATTAAAGTGTACACATCATCAGATCATAATAACATTATGCATCAATCATATTTTAGTACTCCATTTGGATCACAGTATTGCACCTAAGGATGCTGTATGCTTGTGTTGTGCAAGTCCTCGATCCGTAGGGAGCACTTTTAATTGTACAGACAATGACAGGTGAAGTACCTGTAAGATCAGGTGAATATTTTAAAAAATTATCGATTAATATATTGTGCTGTAGATTAGCTCCATATTTTCCCGAACGAAGCATTTAATTTGTTTTTTGTATTTATTAAATTTTGTTATTTTCCTTATTTCAGGTGGTAAGAGATTATACAATTTAGGTCCAAAATAGAAGATATATCTTTGTGTGTGGCTCTTCCTGAACAGTGGTGTATTGAGGGAGAGATTTTGTACTGCCCTAGTATTTTTTTTTTGTATAACTTCCACATGCCGATTTAAATGATTTGTACCATGGAACATCCATTCCAGGCACTGACAGGCATACAAGCCCCTAACATCAAGTATCTCTAGTTTCTTATACAACTGTATAGTTGAATGAAGTTTTGGTTTTTTGAATATTATCTTCAACAGTTTGTTTTGCACTGTCTGGAGCTGTATTAAGTTATTGCGGAAAAGACCTCCCCATGCCCCGATACAATATCGTAGTATAGACTCTGCCAAAGAATAATAAACCACTCTAAGTGTTCCATTATTTAGGATATCTCTTAGGGTATACATTTTTCGGGTAAGTTGCCTGAGTCTGCGAGTCAATAGGGAAGTATGCTTTTCCCATCTCAAGTGTTGGTCTATTATAACACCTAAATACTTTATGTTATCTGATTTTTCTACTTCAGGACAAGTGCATGTTTCTCGACTTTGGCAATTATTATCGCGTACATAAATAATTTTATTACTAGCTGGTTGATCATGTGATGTTAATGAAAATGTTATATATTTGGTTTTCTTAACATTTAGGCTCAACAAGTTTTGGTCTAGCCAATTTTTGACCTGCCCCATTCCTTCATTAGCATCATTAAAAACCTCATCCCATGTTTTTGCAGTAAAAATCAAGGTAGTATCATCAGCATAGGAGATGAAGTGACCTCTACAGTTCTTCAAATATCCAATACTGTTTATGTATATAAGGAACAAAATTGGGCCCAATACTGTTCCCTGTGGTACACCAGTTGTTATTTCTAGAGAATTACTACAGTGTTCTCCCAACTTCACTCTTTGAGATCTCTTATACAAGTAATTTCGTAGGATATCCTGGGAAGGTCCTCTTATACCATAATTATACAGTTTCTCCATTAATATTTCATGGGATATGGTATCAAATGCCTTGGCTAGGTCAAGAAAGATTGCGAGGCATTTGTCCGAAACATCCAAGGCGTTAACCGTTTTTTTCACAAGATCAAGAACAGCTTTTTCTGTGTTTTTATTACTCAAAAACCCATATTGTCTATCTGTTATAACATCATTGATTTCCAAGAAATTTATCAATCGCTTCTTGATGGTGTGTTCAAAAATTTTAGCAAAGTTATTGATAATAATAGTAGGCATTTGTTGATATTTTGACGTGTGTGAATATTTTTGTCATCATATTTAGTGAATGTCATTGCTGCTTTCTTTGTGTAGTCTTATAGAAATAATGGAAATGAAAATGAATTCACTCAAGAATATCATAGAAAATGCAGCCAAAGCTGCGAATAATTCATTGCTAGAGAAATCCACAGTCGTATACGACAAGGATTATGAAGTTTTTAATCAATGGAAGTTGCTTCATTTCTCCTCGTACAATGAGCGAGCGCTATGATCCATAATGCCCGCTCATAACGCTCTAGGCCATAATGAGTGTATTTATAGCAACCGTATCTAAGGTAAAATCAACAAATAATATACAAGTGAGAAATGAAATATTTTGCGATTCTTGCATTAAAATGTCCGAATTAGAAGGAAGTATCAATCTCCTCCAAGATATTTCAGTGAAAGCTGCTAATGCATGCTGTTGATGCGCTTGTGTCAGAAAAAACTAGGCGGATAATTTTTCCCAATTTGCTTTAGGAACTTTTGCAGATGAATCAACTTTTCATCGCTTCTTATCTTCTTATGAACTATTAATTCTTTAAGTAACTTTGAGAACTTTCTCCGAAGGGAATTCGAAGAGTATGACTCTGACAAATCTTCAAAATAATCCGTCAAAACGGTGTCGTCGAAATGGTACACGTATCGGAGAAATCTTACAGGTTTCTGGACAAAAATGTTTATTATTAATTTACTAACAATGCCGACGTTTCAATGCTACTTGCATCTTTTTCAAGGCTGAAATGAACAATTTAAATCACAAAACAATACATGGATTGGCAAATGCAAAATTCTTACCTAGTTAACAAATCTAAAAAACAAATAGTTTGAAATACATAGTTAGCATAAACACATAGTTCTCAAAACTATGTGTTTATGATAAAAACTATATAGGACAAACAAGACAAACAAGACAGTATTTAAAAGAAAGAATAAGACAGCATAAAAATGACTCGAAAAATGCACATTATCAACAAAAAACAGCCCTAGCGATACATTTAAGGAAGGACATTACTTTAATTTTGATGGGGTTGTAATCATGGACAGGGAGAAGAATTCTCACAAGCGTAACATTAGTGAAATGATACATATTAAACAGAATAAGACTGTTAATTTTAGAGAAGATGTAGACAATTTGTCTATCATATATAATAATATACTGAATTTCAATTTTTCGTGACCGCTGTTGGAACCCGCATCATTGTGTTTTGTGGATCTGTTGATTGTTCGTTACCAGTTTTAGTTGTGCCCTGTGTAGTGGTTTGTTACTGAATGTATTTTAATTTTGACAAATGCAAGAGTGCAGAATGCTTTGTTCACGATATCGGATTTCCGATCACAATTGTTAACCGAGAGGGGACATCTGTATGCATACTTGCGCATTCGTTGTATTGATGCCACGCCGTTTGTTTCCCATATTTTATGACAGTGTTAGTAGACTTTAATTTCATGAATGTTGTTGAGAACTATGTGTTTATGCTAACTATGTATTTCAAACTATTTGTTTTTTAGATTTGTTAACTAGGTAAGAATTTTGCATTTGCCAATCCATGTATTGTTTTGTGATTTAAAATTGTTCATTTCAGCCTTGAAAAAGATGCAAGTAGCATTGAAACGTCGGCATTGTTAGTAAATTAATAATAAACATTTTTGTCCAGAAACCTGTAAGATTTCTCCGATATTATGATAATGGACGTTACCACAATAAACAGGTACACGTATCGTTTCGTCATTCCGACCCCAAAATGGAGATATTCTTTCTCGTAAATCCTTGAGTTTTTTCTGGCACTTAAGTACGGCTTTATTGAATTAGAACTGCTATGTCTGGTTATTTTAATTTTTGTAATCCCATACTGTTATTTTGATTTAACGGTATTCAGATGACAATTGAAAAGTCAGAGTTAACGGCCGCCGGCCGTTAAGAAATCAGTTGTTCAAATATTTATTTCAAAACATCATTCTGCTTATAATAACAACATTGACATCTTGGTTTCACAGCGAGTTGGGAGAATAAACCTCTGATTTTCATTTCGCATAGGCTAATAATACATCTTCATTAACCACCTTTACATTCTTGCTTTTACGCCACATTTCAAAATTTTCATATTCTTTTCGATATCGCTCTTGAGTTATTTTCGGCAGTTAATCAACACTTGCTGCACTGCACATGATTCTCCCAATATTTCTAAAGGAATTTGATTTTGTTCCTCAATTTCATCAATTTCATCCATGGTCGTCGTTAAAGCGAACTTGAGAACACACGTTGTTTATAAAACTGTCAAACTGTTCCATGACAACAGAGTGCACGACGTTGGGATTTTTCTGTAGAATTGCGAGGTACGGGGTTTTTTCTTTCTTCGGAATCAAAATATAATCTTTCAACGGGATTACGAAAAATTTTTAACGACACACGGCCGATACGCAAATAACTACATATCGGCCTTGTTACGTTAATAACTATAATTGCTGTTCAGGAATTCCCTTTTTTGCCAAATGGCTAACTGCAGTTGATCTGTTCGAATGATTGGATATCTTTTTACACTTTTACACAGTGTCCAAACCATTAGCTTGCGCGGATGATTTGGTCCACATATTAATTGTGTTCTTTGCTACCGGAATATTGTCAAACCATGTGTCACTATCAGATTTCCAGAAACGATTTGGCCCCAAGAAAAGGCGACTGGAAGTAATATTTTTCCCTCTTTTGGACAATAATTTATGGAACAACCGAACAGGGTATGCACTTTCGTTTGCAATATTGGGAACAAGCCACCAGGGCCGGCCTAAGGGGTGTGCGAAGTATGCAGCCGCACACTCAAGCCTTCTGGAGGGGCATTAAATTGACCAATTTTTGTGGAAAAAAAAATAAATTTGGAAAATTTTTAGAAACTGATTTAAATATTGAGCAGAAATATTTAAACTATACTCGCCGGCATATCATTGGAAGCTTGGACATTAAACAGCTGTACACTCCCCTCTACACCCCTCGCCCAGTGTCGTTGCCAGTTTGTGGATTGAAAAATTAATTCACACAACTAAAAATCCCAAGCATCCAATGATTTGCCGCCAACTATAGAAGGAATTGTGTCTTAAAACTATTACAGTTAAAATTCAATGTAAAACCGAAGATCTACCCGGCTACCCCAATGAGTTCTGAAATACAGTAAGTCTGATGCCCTTAACCAAGGTCCAAGGTCAGTAGAACAGTCGTCTCGTGGCGGGATGCGGAAAGTGTTGTGACTTATTTTCCTGCCTTCCTCCCCCGGCTTTGATTTTCTAGCCAATTGGCGTCTGAAATTAAGATCGTAGCGCCGGAACGGCTAATATCGGTACTAGAGCATGGGCCATTAACGGATTGTTTACATTGTTTGTAATGGTATTTACGTTCATTTTGAGTTTTCGAAAGTTTAGCTTCGTAATTTGTGTTTTTTTGGACTTCGTATTTTCCAGTGGTTCATTGTGTTTCTATTGAGGACAATATTATCTCTGTTCAACAGTAGATAACCTACCAACATCAAGTTGAAATTTACACTGAGTTTTTATCATTGAACATGAAAATCAATAATAAAATAAAGCAGAGGACAAGTAAATTAATTGGTTAGAGGAACTATGTATACATCATGAAAAGGCAAAATAATAAAACACCTAGTTATTCAAAAAGTAAAAAAACTTTCGAAAGTTTCAAGAAAACATCTTTGACATGTCTACTTTCATTACCAACTGAAGAGGTTTTGAGTATAATGGACAAAACTAAGTACTTACCAGCAAAACTGAAAGAAACAACATGAAATAAAAGAAGAATTAACATGAATACACTGCCTGAATGATTTGAACGTAATGAGTTATTATATTTTTTGAATTTTCCTGACGTATAACAGCTCTCCTAAAAGTATGGTGGACTTCTGAGAGTCTGGTTTTTTTTTATAGAATCTCTGTTTTTCCTGGTTATATAATTGAATATTTTAGTTTTTACCTAGCTATAGAGTCAAGTTTTATTTCATATTCTTGATGTTATGATAAACTGTTATTTTGGTTGTGCAAATAAACATTATTTATTAATATTATTATAATAGTATCTCTGGTTGTTACATGAAAGAAAATACAATTATCTAGAATCTCTGGATGATGGCTAAGGTTCAGATTCCGATAAAAGTGGAAGATTTTTCGTTGGAATAGCATTGGACTTCAAAAACCCTAAATTTTCGGTTAGCTGAAAATTGCACATTATCAGTTGGTATAATTCAATATGGAAAAATCCACAAACTTACTGCTGGGAAAATAATTATTCTAAGTAAACTGTAAAGAACAACTCTCTTATGTTCACAAGAACGATGAAGAGTTAAGCTTTCATTAGTTTATTTGACATAATAGTGGTTATAGTACAAGGAAGAGTACTGAACATTTTAAGTAAATCAATAATGAATAAAACTGTCATACATAAATTTAATGTTCTACAAGGCACAAAAAAGCACAAAAGCTGTGTTTTTGGACATTAAATTTCAAAAAATTCCATCCCCCCGCGGCAGGGGCATAAAATTTGAGTCTAGCACACTTGCAATTTTCGCCTTAGGCCGGCCCTGCAAGCCACTTACTATTTGTACAACTTTGCGATCCTCCTTGGCATGTTTTATTGAATATCGGATTGTATTCAATTCTGTTGGTTGGCGTTCCATCATTATTTTTCTCAATCTTGAAATAATCTATAAGGCAATCAGCTGGTTCACAATCTCGCCATGCTAACTCAACAGCTACTATATGGTAAAATTGGTGTACTTTCATGCCATAATTCAATGATTCTAGCCAAATCACGTGAACTCAAATTTGCTGAACTGCATTTTCGCTTGTTTGTATCCTGCTGTAAACTTTTATGTTTTGCATTTCTTGCATCTCGCGCATTTTTGAATATCACACTGGTAAACGGGTCGAATACAATTTGGAAGTATTTTTCCTGGAGTAGCATACTCGTAGTATTCCAAATTGTTTTCACAGTCGCTTCTTTATATTCAGTTCCGTCAGCTTTTCTCATATTTACCGCATAATCTGTCTACCAAATTAGGCAAACTCGTTTCAGCATTCAGTTCGTATTCTCTGGTCGCACAAAGCTCGAGAAATATTTTCCATGCATATTTTTTTGATTTGGTTGTATTTTTTGGTATATTACTAGACATAATATCATTAATTGCATCGTCAGATGCATTACCAAATGTTCGCGACATTTTTAAACCAGTTGTCAGTTTGACGTTTGATTGATTTTTAATCAAAAACTTGATGATCTTCTTTGTCGATAAATTTTTACTAACTATATCAAATTACTTAATTCAGAGTCATATTTCAAATTTCATCCAATCACCTATGGATTACAGCGATAATACCCTACTTGTGGTGTAGTTTTGTTGAATAAAAATGAATATATATTAAACGTCAGATTGACAATAAATTTTCTGAAATCTATAAGTAAAAAATTATCTTATCGAAAACCCCTCGGGCCTTTGATAAATCCTAAAAATTTTGTCATAGAGAATCCTTTAAGCGCGTTGCTTGAGGATAATTATAATTATCAAGCAACACGCTTTCAGCATTCTCTATGACAAAATTATCTCGGTATTATCAAGGCCCTAGGGGTATTACTACTGAAAACACCAAACTGAAAACACCACATGTGTATTATCAGTAGTAATACTATAAGTTGAGAGCGCAGCTCGAGTGGTGTTTTAAAAAAATACGCCGAGTGACGAGGTCAGTATAATCGATTATTTTCGATTGCTCGAGTGGTATTCGTTACGATTATATAACGAATAAAAAATATTAATTTTTTTTGACAAACGTCAAAACACCGTGAATATGAAAATATATATACATTTTGACACGACGCGAAACACCAAAACGATTATATCACGTCGTCAAGGGTATATTCACTTATCTATACTACGTCGTTATGCAAAATTCACGGATTCTATTGGCTTATTCATACATGAGTTATATAATCAGTAATAATATCACAAGAGCATCGAAAATAATCGATTATACTACCGAGTCACGAGACGTATTTTGCGAAACACCACGAGAGCGCAGCTCGAGTGGTGTTTTAAAAAAATACGCCGAGTGACGAGGTCAGTATAATCGATTATTTTCGATTGCTCGAGTGGTATTCGTTACGATTATATAACGAATAAAAAATATTAATTTTTTTTGACAAACGTCAAAACACCGTGAATATGAAAATATATATACATTTTGACACGAGGCGAAACACCAAAACGATTATATCACGTCGTCAAGGGTATATTCACTTATCTATACTACGTCGTTATGCAAAATTCACGGATTCTGTTGGCTTATTCATACATGAGTTATATAATCGAAATTATACAAGGCAACTTAACTAAATTGATCGTTGTGATTGGTTGAAAATCATACGAAAAAAATAGTCGCTGTAATCCATAGGTGATTGGATGAAATTTGAAACATGACTCTAAATTACGTAATTTGATTGGTTACTATAGTTAGTAAAAAATTATCCTTATAATACCCTTGATACCTTAATAACTATGAAACCACCGTAATAATTCATTTTGTCTGTCGCTCTAATCGACGATTAACGTCATCAGCTGTGAAGCGTTTAAATTGTGACAAATGATCATCACAATATAGAAACTGGTGTCAACTGGCTCAAAACAGGTGAATGCTGATTGCCACTTCGGTGTACATAATGTATGAAGGGATTCGTATATCGATTTCCGAGTTTCATACCACGAAATTGGCAGAACAACCTATGATTAAGAATTCCGGCGCCTCTAATCAAGTCTGGGAAGGGCTGTTTATCAATCTTGACACAACATAAGGGTATAATTGAAATATACCGTCGCTCCAATACTTTAACATCGCCAATAAAATGTTTCGTGGGATAAAAATTAGTTTTAATTCCACTTTCCATAAATATTGAATATCATCGAGCAAATTCAAACTATTTGTCAAGTCAACAAGTGCTTTTTTGATCAACTTTCTTCAGCAGTCTCGAAAAAATATGGAGGTACTATTCGATTAGGAATATATGATTTTTGAAAAAATGAAGTTCCGCTAACGAAAATTGTGAAAATAATAAACAATGAACTGAAAAAAAGGATTCAGTTTTTTGCAAATATCTCGAAAACTAATCAATACTTTAAAAAATCGATAGATTCTTAGATTCGAGAAGAAGAGAAAATTTCCTAAAGGAGAGTCACAAAAGTCAGAACTGTTGGACTAATATTTATAATTTTCCCAGAGGGGTCAAGACCCCTCCCAACCGAAAACGGGTACTCTGACTTGCAGAACACTATAACAATAATAATAATAATAATAATAATTTTATTGATCCATTCAGACATCGACAAATATGTATTGGACAAGTCAAGTTGTATATAGGACATACAAATTTGTATATAGTACATACACAAAACAGAAACAACACCACACTCAAACCATCAAACAAATTGATTAACGTTATAGTCAGACATGAACTCCTCAATACTATAGTAGCCCCTGGAAGAAAGTATTGACTTCACTCTGCTCTAGAACCTAATTTTATTAAGGTTTCTTATACTCTCTGGCAAATGGTTGAAGAATTTTATCCCCTGATATGTGGGAGATCGTTCGAATTTTGTTGTACTATGTCTCGGGATATACAAAAGATTACCATTCCTGGTAGGATAATCGTGGTAATGTGAATTCCTCACAAACTTCGGGCAATTCTCCTTGATGAGGATTAGACATTTTAATATGTACAAACATGGAAAAGTCAGAATCTTGTGAAAAATAAAGCATGGCCTACACGATTCCTGCGAAGATAACCCGAACATAGTTCGAATTATTCTCTTCTGTGCGGTGAAAATTCTTCCACTGTTTACAGAATTTCCCCAGAGAACGACATTGTAGGACAAATGACTGTATACAAGACTGTAGTATACTGTCAACAAAGACTCAGTTGGCATTGAGAACTTCAGACGTGAAATTGCAAATCTTGATTTATTCAATTTTTTACTGAGGCTATCGATATGATCCGTAAAACGTAAGTTTTCATCTACATGTATACCCAAAAATTTTGTGGTTCGAGTGGATATAATATTTGCTCCATTCATGTCGAATTGGATAGTGTTTGGAGTGTTTTTCGTATTAAAATATATACACTCTGTCTTGGAGATATTTGAAATCAGACAATTTTGCTCACACCATCTATCGAAGCATTCCATAATCTTTTTAGTGGATATAACTAATTCTTCACGATTACGACCTGTAACCACTAGTGAAGTATCATCAGCAAACAGAGCCAATAGTTCAGTATTGATATGTTGGGGCATATCATTGACGAATAATAAAAATATTAATGGCCCCAATACTGAACCCTGTGGAACACCCATGTTCAAGGTATGCTTTTCAGAAAAACTGTTTTCCACTTTAACAAGCATTTGTCTATGATGGAGATAATCACACACCCAATCCAAGAATATTCCCCTGAAACCCAAGTTATACATTTTACTTTCAATGAAGTCCAAATTAATGGAGTCGAAAGCGCGGGACAAGTCGAAAAAGAGTCCAGCAACTTGTTTTCCTCTAACCATATTGATGTAAATATTCTCAATTAGGCTGCAAGCTGCCGATTGAGTCGATTTACCAGTTCGAAAGCCGTGCTGGAATTTGGTAAGTATGTCAAATCTAGATAGAAAGTTGCATATTCTATTGTACACTACTTTTTCTATATGTTTCGAGAATACACTAAGAATTGAGATCGGCCTATAGTTAGCTATATTCTCAGGATCATTCCTCTTGTGAACAGGAATGATAGTTGCTGATTTCAAAATTGAGGGAAATTTACCGGAAGTTATAGAAAAATTGATCAAATATGCTAGATGCTCAGCTATAGAAGTGCGAACAGATTTCAGGAGTCTTGTTGAGATGTTGTCAATACCAGTGCTATTTTTATTCTTCAAATCATTGATGACTGTAATGACTTCCTCAGGGTTGAAGAAAAATGTGTTTTCAACCATTGAAGAAACAGTACATGCTTTTGACATTGAATCACCGAAGTGAAGAATTATTTAGCCATATTAATTATAAAAATTGAGGACAAGTCAGGCACATTAAGTATACAAAATTATAAGTATTGTCAGGATTTTTATAATGATCTCGTTTATTTAAAGTCAACAGGAGCAAACTCAACTGCTATACGTTGGACTGTTCTGGATATCAAATTGCCTTAACTTAATGTCTTCTGGGTCTCCTGAGGAAAATGATAAAATATTTTATTTTTAATTTTTATATTATATGTTTATTTCACCTTGGATACGGTTGCTTTAAACACACTCATTATGCCCTAGGGCGTAATGAGCGGGCGTTATGGATCATAACGCCCGCTCATTGTACGAGGAGAAATGAAGCAACTTCCATTGATTATAAATACTTCATAATCCTTGTCGTATACGACTCTGGATTTCTCCGGCAATGGATTATTCGCTGCTTTGGCTGCATTTTCTATGATATTCTTGGGTAAATTCGTTTTCATTTCTATTATTTCTATAAGACTACACAAAGAAAGCAGCAATGACATTCACTAAATATGATGACAAAAATATTCACAAACGTCAAAATATCAACAAATGACTTGCCTACTATGAGAAGGAAAATGGAAAGTATAGGAGCAATGAAACGATTTTGAAATCGATTTTTGATTATAATAAAATAATTTTTCCGTGAAAAATAAAATCTTGTATGCACCACGGGCGTTACTAGATCCTAACGCCCATCGGGCAACATTCAGGCCAAAGGCCCTGGGGCCGAATGTTACCCTCCGGGCGTTAGGATCTATATAACGCACTTGGTACATAAATAACTATTTCCGTCGACCTCTAAATAAAAGCTTACTTTAACGTACACGAAACTGATCATTAATGACCCAATATAATGTACAATTTCTCCTATTTTAATGTATGACTGTCATGGGCAACCAAACACAGAAGTATTCAGCACGGAATAGTTGAATTATTTTGTGTCTGTACTGTGCTTCTACAGAGAAGCAATTCATAATTCAAATCGGAAAATTTAACTCTATACGTAATAAAGTAGAAACTGCGGAAAAAATTTTATGCAATAATCGTTCGAAATTAATTAACACTTCAGCTTCCACCAGTTACACATATTCCTTATCGGATATTGTAGGTAATTTGAACTATTCAGAATATCACATATCTAATATTCCATCTATGAATTTCTCGAATTGTTCCATGGAGCATAAATATAAATATAAGTATGTCTGTTATGCAAAATAAAAATTTATTTCAATCAAGAATTTACACTCAATAAATGATGAGGTCGACGGAAAAATCTTGTAATAACTCGCTATTATTAATGTAGCGATTAATGGTCTCGAACTATTATCTCAACCATTAATCGCTGTCACTAATAAACTATATTATTGAATAACTATTATTGGAAATAACAGGCTGTTGAAATTTGTTAAAATTTTTTTGAAAGAGCGAAAGTAAGTAAACTCTGGAAAATCATTTTATTATAATCAATCGAAAACTAATTAGAAACAAACCCAAACACTCACTTTCAAAGGATTTATAACGAATTTGGCGCACGTTTCGCCTCTATCAGTGTTTCTTCAGACTCAGCGTTCGAGAAACAGTTAAAACTTTCTTCATCATATAATAAATTTGAATATTCAAAAAGTTTTATTTCATTTTTAATTCATATTAATTCACATCAAGTATTGGTCTCCAATATTCAATTACTAGCAACTAATTCTTGAAAATTTCATTTGATGAAACTCATCATTTTGACACGAACGAACACGCAAACTGGCAGAGCAGAAATCCACTTCATTCTCTTTACAAAAAGTTAATTGTGTTCGCTGTTATCATGCTGTCTTGTGATCTGAGATAGGGCACTTTGGGATATTTTTCAATTACATCGTCGCTATTTTTCCAACTCTCCAAGTCAAACTAATTAGGAACAGTAAACTTCACTCAAAAAAATAAATAGAGACCAATGTAAGTCGAAACGTCGGATGATTGAAAATGTAATTAAGACTTTTCTTCCGTAATGTTTTTGTTCCTGTTGATAGATTGGGGAGATTTTCGTCTCTCGCTCGCTAATTAGATATTTTAAAACGTCAGTTTGTTGAATAGCATTTATTCATAACATTACGTTTGAACAACACATCGGATGTTTTTTCGTGAATATGTTACTAAATCGTCCATGCTATATTTCTGACGACTTGACAGTCACTTGAATAAACATCATTTTCAATAATAGACAATGAATGAGTGGTCTGAAGCGGGACTCTGTGTCCTATAGAATTCTATAACAAAATCGCCTCATTTCTATACCACTGGCACTCCGTGCGCGGGTAAAATAGCTTTCTATCGACGAAAGCGATCGACTTCTGACAAGGTGTATAGACGTGTCGTATTCAATTTTCGCAACAAATTAGCTTGTCCAATAGTATCGTTGTTTTGCTATTTTTGAGTTTGTTTTGTTTATCAATTATAAATTTTTGTTAGTAAAGTGGTGAATAATTATTAAAAATTATAAATATGCATATTTGGTAATTACTGCTGGATTTATGTGACGAAAAGCCACAATTAATAACCAGTAAGTTCAGTAAAGTAGAGGGAAAAGCCAAGGGAAATGTTTTGTGCCAAACGGTTGCTCAATAACTAAACAGTTTAGGTTTTGTTACAAAACCATTAAAAGGATGAAGAAAAATGAGTGATACTGTTGTATTATTATACAGATTACACTAAAATATTTATATTATATTTGATATTTTACCTGTGTAAAATTTTTGTAAACTGTACCAAATAAATAACTATAGTCATCAGCTATCTAAACTTTTATTATATTGTTTTTGAATTATAATTTAAAATAATGTATGTCTAGAAACTGATGAAATCGTTAATTTTGGTGAAAGATATGTTTGATTGTCGCATATTTACATAAAAGTTGTTGAATGGCGACGATTTGAAGCTTTTCGTTAACTGTAGAGCTAGCTGAATAATGTACCCTAAATTGTTATGATTACCAACGAAATGAACAAAAATGAAAATCTCTTCTCTGTATGTCAGATTTAGAGAAAAGACTTCTAAAAATCCGGACACCCTACTGCGTAGCACTAGGAATGATAAAACCCCTCGGCGCATGTGCATGTCGTAATGCCTATCTAAATAATTTCATTGATTGACTGTCGAATTTTAATGTCCTATCCCGGCTCATTTTGCTGCAAATTATGAATCAAATTGATAAGATGGTAAGCAGACACAGACGCAGAATCAAGCTTAAGCTATCAACGTCGCTTGGTTACCGTGGCACACAGAGCACTTCGACGCATGTTTTGTAGGACTTCGTACATATTGACCTTTGCGCATGCGCATGCCGTAATGCCTATCTAAAAAACCGCTATAATTTTTTATTCTTCGTTGGGAAAAAATTGGGAACAAAACTTCTCTGATGAAATCATATATATTTTATCGATATCCGTTGTAATTTTTAAAATCGGACCAGATCCCAACTTTTTGTAGTGAGAATTTAGCTTCACCTCGGAGTAAAAACGCTATATTTTTTTATTCTTCGTTGGGAAAAAGTGGTAATTCAAATTCCCTAATGAAATCATATGTGTTTTATCGATATCCGTTGGAATTTTTGAAATCGGGCCAGATACCAACTTTTTGTCGTGAGACTATAACCCCTTTAGCTTCGCCTCGGGATAAAAATTATGGAGTGAAGAATCTGTTGCGGGAGACGAGTACATTAATTGGGATTGGAAAACGTATGTTATTGTTATCACTTACAAATTATTTGTTAGCCCAATAATTCATGAGTTTTTTAATCATATTCATAAAATTTAAGTTGTAGTAAAGAGATAAGTATTGTTCCTAATAATTGTATTTTTTCGACGAGACGGCGAGACCTTCGACAATTATAATTATGATAATTGAAGTTATTAAGTTGTTTGAACTCGCCTTTAGTCGCAATTTAAAGCAAAGAAATCAACAAAATCACAAACATAGAAATGACACATATAAAATTGACGTTCGTTAAATAAAAATATCAGTATCGCCACTTAAAAAAAAAAATTAATTATCTACAAATTCCGGAAATACCCGAAGAGAAGTTGATTGTAACACAGAGAGCCATCGAACGCGATAATTGCTTTCTACAGTAGAATTATACTAGTGAGAGGCTCCATCGCCCATTAAATAGATCCGTGAAAGATATAGATCGATGAAAATATAGATTCCCGAACTCCGATGCTTGCAACGCCACTGTCTGCCCTACGCCTATGTCGCGCCCGGCGCGCCATCTGCTGGCTGTCAATCTCGAGTTCTTGCGGAGTCGGCTAGATACTACGACCTCATTGGGCCTCGCCGCGCCGAAACTTTTCAATGGAATTCGACTCGTCTAACTATCGGCTCGAAAGGCGGTCAAGTGAATTCGAGTGCGATTGATGCGAAAATGGTTCTTAAGTGTCGGGAATGCTGCCGTTTTCGCGAATTCAGGAGGAACGTCAAACTTTAAACGTTCGATATCGAAAATCGGCATCGCGGTCGGGAACGGGACCTAGCCGCACTACGAAAATGTTCGAGGCGGTCGACGGGGCACTTCGGGCCGCGCAATTCAACGACGATCTCCTTATCTCGGCTTTATAAGTTCGCGAAAATGCGGCCTTCGGCGGTCGAATTTGGCGAAGCAATTATTTATTTAGTATTATATACTAGTGAGAGGCTCCATCGCCCATTAAATAGATCCGTGAAAATTATAGATCGATAAAAATATAGTTTCTCGAACGCCGAGGAGTGCTAAGCCCGTCCCTGCCTCTGTCGAACGTTACGCGACGCGTCAAGTGCTGAGCCCGTCCCTGCCTCTGTCGAACGCTGTCAATCTCAGTTCGTGTGTAATCGGCGTAATGAGCTACTACGACCTCATTGGGCCTCGCCGTGCCGAAACTTCTCGATAGAACTCAACCCGTCTAACTATCGGCTCCAACGGCGGTCACGTGAATTCAAGTCCATGTGACGCGAAAATAGTTCTTAAGCGTCGGGAATGCTGCCGTTTTAGCGAATTTCGGAGGAACGTCAAACTTTAAACGTTCGATATCGAAAATCGGCGTCTCGGATCGAGGCGAGACGTAGCCTAAGCACTACGGAAAGGACGTGTGCGATCGACGGGGCCCTTCGGGCCCCGCGATTTGGGGATGATCTCCTTATCTCGGCTTCATAAGTTTGCCTAAATGCGGCCTTCGGCCGCCTGCATTTTGGGAAGTCGAATTTGGCAAACCAATTATTTATTTAGTATTATATACTAGTGAGAGGCTCCATCGCCCATTAAATAGATCCGTGAAAAATATAGATCGATAAAAATATAGTTTCTCGAACGCCGAAGAGTGCTAATCCCGTCCCTGCCTCTGTCGAACGGGCACACAATCTACTCGCTGTCAATCTCGAGTTCGTGCGGAATCGGGTAGATGCTACGAACTCATTGGGCCTCGCCGTGCCGAAACTTCTCGATAGAATTCAACCCGTCCAACTATCGGCTCCAAAAGCGGTCACGTGAATTCGAGCCCATGTGACGCGAAAATAGTTTTTAAGCGTCGACAATGCTGCCGTTTTAGCGAATTTCGGAGAAACGTCAAACTTTAAACGTTCGATATCGAAGATCGGCGTCTCGGATCGAGGCGAGACGTAGCCTAAGCACTACGGAAAGGACGTGAGCGATCGCGATTCGGGACCGATCTCCTTATCTCGGCTCTATAAGTTTGCCATAATGCGGCCTTCGGCCGCCTGCATTTTAGGAAGTCCAGAATGGCAAACCAATTATCTATTTAGTATTATATATTATAGAAAACGACAGGTAGAATACGATAGTGCAAGGAGTCCTACTGCTAGATTAACACCTTGTCAATTATTCTGAAAACACTTGTGACTTCAGTTATTCTAAAACTTTGAGCACTTTACATATGTTCTTGGTTATCAAAACTTCATTATCTGAAGCAGAGTTTCTGAAACTGTGGGTCAAAGGTTCAACCATAATTGAACATGCAAATGGCTGGCAAGAACCACAATATTTCCGAAGAACTCAGCAGGAAAAATTATTTCTGCTGCTATGATAGGTGACAAAGCAGTTATGGCAAAAAAATTGCAAAAGTTCAGCTGTCAAACTACTCAGCGAAATGGCAAATTAAGCAAATGGGAAAAGGCATAAAATAACAGATTTCAGACAGACTGTTCTCCTACATCGCTTCGCAGTTAAACGAAAGTACAGATATTACCACATAAATATTTTTGAAGACCTGCTATTCGTTGAAACTGTTAACACTACTATCGATACAGTATTTGAAAAATTAAGGGCTCTCTTTATTTACAACAATATCGGTTGACAAAGGTATCTCACTGTAACAACTGACCAAGCAAAATCTACATCTGGAAAGAAAAATGGTATCAATTCGAAATAAAATGAATAGTATCAGCTTCAGTATAGCACCACTATTCAATTCATCATGGAATCCTAGAGGCTGAAAGAATTCCACCAGAACTGAAACAAACTGAAAATTATAGAACATAGTAAATTTCATAAAATGTCGTACCCACAACTCAAAGCTATTTACTGAGTTGTAGTACAAATGAATGGACAGTAATCTAGTAATGGACATCAATTCTATTGCATACTCAAGTTAGATTGCTATTTCTTAGTAAGAAAAACATACATAAGACATGATGGTGAATCACGGAGTAATTTCCCTTCTATCATGAAGCCAAGCTCAAAAATGTTTGGAATATCCTGATCTAATGTTATGAAATCTACTATTAATTTACAAGTTGTAAAATATCTCTCACGGAGTAATCTAAAAAGTGACAATCAATAGTACACGGATGACTTGCTCCCCTATGTGACACAGCTTTGGACAAGCCTTCTCGAGAATCATAAGGAATCATTTATCTAGATATATCTAAGGCCACCATCCGAGTTTGGCTCAAGGTGCTACTATTGAAGCTTGAATCTCATTTTTTCTGAACAACTACGCGGCTCGAGTGACAACTCTTTGTATGAAAGGCAAATACGTGTTGCGGTCGAAAGTGCAATCTGCATACTAGTAGTTCTGGAGGGCTCCAAGAGTCTATCTTGTCACCAATGCTTTTTCTTATAGATCAATATTGAAGATATGCTTTGCCGATTCCTGTAACTTCTGATTCATTAGTTGGCTCAGTGAATTGATTCTCCATTGAGGATCGATGAGGAAAAGTTTCCGCGAGATCCTGGTTGACTGTATGACGGTGGTTTTAGAAGTAGATGTACTTAAAGGTCTCTTGTTGACAGTGGAATCTATTAGAGTAATGTCGTCATCCAAGATTATAATTTCTTTTTTAGTAGAATTTATATCTATAAGAAAACGTGGACTACAGGGTTGCCGACTTCATAGTTTTCGATTTTTATCCCAAATGAGCTAGAATGACGTATTATGAAACTTGTGTTCTGAGAACACTATCTAACAAATGCATCATTTTTTTTTCGAATAGTACGGGTACAGGTTTTCAGCTAACGACTTCCGCTGACTCAATTACATTGGCAGGAATGTCAGATGTATCAATAAAATCACTTCTTCATCCCTAATTGAAGCGATTTTGTATAAATTCACAAAAATTTTCTGATAACTGTTACTATGCTCCCTGACATTCTTATACCTATTTGTTTTGATTTCTCCTAATAAACTATTGCAACTGAAATAATTTTGCTTCATGTCACTGTCAATGCAAACAAAATAAAAATTGAACGTTTGCTTTGAAAACGTTTACAATTTACCTTTCGTTTAGAATCCTACGAAAGTTTATAAATTTCCTAGGAAATTTATAAACTTGCGGATCTCGTTATCTTCCGGTGACATATGTCTACATATATATATATATATATATATATATATATATATATATATACATATATATATATATAATATATATATATATATATACATATATATATATATATATTATATATATTATATAAATATCATAATATATATATATATATTATATATATATATATATATATATATATTATATATATATATATAATTATTTATTCGAATTGTTGTTGCCTGTGAACTATTTCTAATCTCTTGATAATTATTAGCAATAACAGGCTTGTTGAATCTTAAAAAACTTGATTTTATTGAAAGGTTGACGTTTCGCCCGACATTCGTGGCTTTATCAAACTTTTGAGAAAAAATTGAAATTTCTTTAGACATTTATTGATTTCAATAAATGTCAAAGAAATTTCAATTTTTTCTCAAAAGTTTTGATAAAGCCACGAATGTCGTGGGCGAAACGTCAACCTTTTCATAAAATCAAGTTTATTTTAAGATTCAACAAGCCTGTTATTGCTAATAATTATCAAGAGATTAATATATATATATATATGAAATTGACTTTTTGGAGCCAAGCATCATAAAAAGTCATGAAACCGAAAACTATCTCGCTCCTAGGTCCAACTTTCCAACTTTGCTAGTCGCACCGATTTTTATAAGCAGGTTTTCAAAGTAAAAACCTGCTAAAAATTAAATTGACTCATTAATGTATGCATAGAATATAGGACTATTGAAACCTGCTGGAGGATGTAGTAAGAGGAATAACTAATGAACTGAAATTATAGCTAGATAAATTATAGATGAAATTATAGCCAGATAAAGTGATCTGAGCACTTCCGTGCTCAGATCAATTTATCTGAGCTTTTTTCAGCTTCAGGGGCTACCTTAAATTTTACCCAACATCCCATAAAGATTTGAGAATTAGAAAGTTTCAGGAGGGACCACGTTGCTTAATCTCAGCATTCTGTTGGATCAATTTAAAAATCATATTGTGGCTATCAAAAATGGTGCACGTAGAATTCTTGAATTCGTAATATCAATATGGTTTCCGCCGGTACTGTAAAGCTTTTGTATTCTACGCTGGTTCGGTCTCATTTAGAGTACAGTTCATTTGTATAGAGTACATTTTACAATTGTAATATCAGTGCTCTAGAAAGGTTCTAGAATAGTATATTGTACAACGAGCATGGAATGGCATGCATTTCGTACGAGTATGACGTTTGCAGCACGAGCCGCAGGTGAGTGCTGCAAATCATACGAGTAGGAAATGGTCATTCGATGCGAATTGTGCACTATACTTTTTCTACGAATGTTACTGTTACATAAAATGGGATAAGTAATATTTTTCCTTTTAAGATTTTAAAAAATGTCAATCTGACGTTCCACAAAAAAAAACACGCGGCGCCGGTTAACGCCATCTTTGTAAAAATACCCGTGCACAATGTGAACTTTGTAGTCCACTTACCATGGTGATAGAAGCACAATGAAAATGGATATAAAACAATGCACTATGTTCCGCAATTACTTTCGAACGGAATGATGGTTTTTATTGACATTCGTAGAAAAAAGCTTTTGCGACATATGCTGGTACATACAATTTCTTAACTATCACTACACTCAACTGAACTGTCACTAAACTGTAAACTCTTTCTTGCAGTTGATCTGCGGTTCCATTTAACAAAATTACCAAAATGCAATTTGTAACAAATTGCCAAAATTCGATAATGATTCAAATGACTATCGGACTTTATTTCAAGCAATTATACCCATCTGGCATTATTACCAACAATTTATCAATATCTATGGGCAGTAAACGTACGGCTTCTGTGATAACTATTTTAAATTAAGTGTCAATTTTTATTTTTCAAAATTACAATCGTCATTCACGAAAATGATATTTTTGTTGATTATAGAGTTTTTCATGATTTCCGTTAATTCCCATTTCATCACGACAGGTTACTGCTTCTTGAAGTGTTCACATGCCGAAGTTGGAATACATGAGGTTTGCAGAAGATCTCATCAATGTGGGGTAGCTAAAGGTTGCTATATATATCCACCAGATGAAGAATTCAGAAAAATATTTCTTCACGAGAACAACCAATATAGAAATCTAATAGCAAATGGTTCTGTCCAAGGAGGATATGGAAACAAAGGTGCTAAAGACATGCATGTTCTTTCCTATGATATGGAACTAGAGTTCATAGCAAATTGTGTCATGAGTAAGTGCTTTACGAGTTTTTTTGCTGGATGTTATGACAGTGAAAGGTAAGTAAATAATTAGTACTCCAACGAAGATCTTGTTGTTATTGAAAACTCATTTCCGCTTGAGTCAAAATATCAGTAACTTCAGAGAAGTTTCCAGACTCACGAAATTTGAGTAATGTCTGAAAGTGATTTCAAATTTCTTTTTTTCCAAAAACATTCTCTTGTTTATGAAGTCTTCATTACTATTTGACTGGCAATCCTGCCATACTGTACATATAATAATGTTTCTTGAAATTTAAAATGTTTTTTTCAGATTTTCAGTTAGTTCAGGAAATATAGTCGCACAAGCTACAAACAATTTTCCCATGCTTTATCGGAGGAGTAAAATCGGACTTCAGACCAGACGAACTCAAGGATAAGAGGACATATACAAAAATTTGATTTCAGTGCTGAGCCAAGAGTTTTTCTAGATTAGTTTGGGCAGAATCCCAAATATGTCGGATGCTCCACATCTATTTCAACGAAACAAACCATCCATTAGCTCTATGCTTGCGTGGACCTTACGATTTCAAAAAAAGGGCACCCAGTATACCACATGGCAAATATCCATCTGAAATTGGCTTCCCGAATGTGAGGACGGCAGGAATGAAATATATAAGTCTTTGTGCCGGCAAATAGGATCCAATACCAAAAGGAAAAAATGTGGGGTGGGGACCTGTTTTCCAAAAAAACCAAGATATTATTGAAAACTGATCAAACTTTATCATTACAGAATGAAAAAATTCAGTAAAATTTCATTAAAAGTCAAGTTGTTACTGAAACAGAACAAAATCAAAAGGAAATAAAAATATTGAACGGGATGTGAATAAACAAATTCTATTTCTAGTGCAATGAAAACATCGAACAAGATATAGTAGATGATTTAATGTTTGCAAATTTTTTAAACCTGTTTTAAAAGGCTGATAATGAAAAAATCGAACAAAATTCAAAATTCGCATAGAGACAAGTTTTTCCTGAAGAATAATCAAATTTCATTAGTCCAATGGAAAACTCGAACAAAAACTATTGCATACGGTTGTTAATTCTATTTCTGAATTTATTATTTTAGAAATCATTCTGAAATAACAAACTTGTACGTTTGTTATTATGAATTGTATATTACATTACATTCAACTTGTTTTTCTAAAGCGGCTAGTTGTTACATATAAATAAACAAAAATTATTTTTCATTTCCATGAAACAATTGAACAAAAATGAGTATCTGATAGAGTTAGTAAATTATTTTTGTATTTTTTCTAATTCAACCTGTCTCCTAAAAAAACGAATATTCAATGAAAAATCAACAAAGCTTTTTATTCTTCAATTAAAAAATCAACCAGAACTAAAAATCTCATAAAATCGAATTGTTCCTGGAAAATTGACAAATTTCATTTATAGTTCAATAAATCGAACAGAATGAACTGTGATAACTCATGAAAAAGAAGTTTGATGCAGAATTTTAATTTCAAATGAATATATAGCATTTCAAATTAATTTTCAAAGGTCCGTTTTCAGTATAACTGGAAGAGACCTTACATTGTTATAATGTTCCATTTCAAAGATCTCAGCTTCATACGAAACGTTTCAAATTTTCTATTGTTTATTTGCATATAGGAGTGTTATTCAGGGAGAATGTTTCTATGTGAAACAATTATGAAAATCCTATGGTTTATGGTATTTTTTGTATTTATATTATTTATAGTATTTATAGAATTCATAGTATTTATATATACATATATATATATATATATATATATATATATACATATATATATATATATATATATATATATATATATATATAATTATTTATTCGAATTATTGTTGCCTGTGAACTATTTCTAATCTCTTGATAATTATTAGCAATAACAGGCTTGTTGAATCTTAAAAAACTCGATTTTATTACAAAGTTGACGTTTCGCCACGACATTCGTGGCTTTATCAAAACTTTTTTTTTGAAAAGTTTTGATAAAGCCACGAATGTCGTGGCGAAACGTCAACTTTTTAATAATATCGAGTTTTTTAAGATTCAATAAGCCTGCTATTGCTAATTATTTTCAAGATATTATATATATATATATATATATAAATATATATATATATATATATATATATATATAGATATATATATATATATATATATATATATATATTGAATGGAATTGGCATTTACTTGGTGAAAGTTCATATTCATCTTTATAAAGAAATAAAAAAAAAAAGGACGAGATGAAGTCAATGTTATGACGAAACGCGTTTACTCAATAGATTTTTAGTTCAACCTGTGAAAAGTTAGTTTTTTTAAAAAATTTTTATTTCTTTATAAAGTTATATATATATATATATATATATATATATATATATATATATATATATATATATATATATATATATATATATATATATATATATATATATATATATAAATATATATATATATATATATATATATATATATATATATAAATATATATATATATATATATATATATATATATATATATATATATATATGAATATATATTAATAATACGAGAAAAGCCTTTTCCGTACAAGTGCAGTACACAAATTTACTACTTGAACCCTAAAAATGGAAGACGAAATCGCAATTTTCAGCTTATAGTGATGTAAACAAAATTATCAAACGTATAAATCCAACTGGATATTGGTTAAAATATAAGGTAGACCCTGAAGCTGAAAATAAGCTCAGATAAATTGATTACAGCTTGGCAATGTCCTTCTTTCTAGATATTCAGCTCATTATTAATTTCTTTAACTACATCCTCCAGCAGGTTTCAATAGTCTTATACTCTATGCATAAACTCAATTTTTTTCCTTCATATTGAATTACTACCTTGTGAAAATCAATAGACTACATCTGCTGAGCATCGGTGACAAGATTGACTCTTGGGGTACACCGAAGTTAATAGTATGCAGGTCTCATCTTCGACCGGAACACGTATTTGCGTTTCATGGAAAAAGTCATCGATCTAGCCACATAGTTGTTCAGGAAAACTATAAGATTATAAGATTTTGAGAGCAAATCAGCCCTCCTTAATGATATTTAGCAACACAAAACTACCTCACGAGTATATTTACAATAAAAATTACAAAATATATATCATAGTAACATTTAAAATGTGACGAATTATCTGTCATATTCCCAGGAGCCAGCTCCCACATTTTTTCTTTTGGTATTGGATCTATTTTGCCGCACAAAGACTTATATATTTCATTCCTGCCGTCCTCACACTCGGAAGCAATTTCAGATGGATTATTTGCCATGTGGTATACTGGGTGCCCTTTTTTGAAATCCGCAGGTCCACGCAAGCAAAGACTATGGTATATTTTTGATTTGTTGTAATAGATTGTGGAGCATCCGACATATTTGGATTCTGCCCAAACTAATGCGAAAAAAACACGAATATCCTCAATAACGAATTCAAATTGTTGTATCTTCCTCTTATCCGTGAGATCGTTTGCTTTAAAGTCAGCTGCTACTCCTAGTATAAATGCTTCTCGAAAAGAATTTTCTCCTGGACCTAGTTCGATTATATTTCCTGGACTAACTGGAAATCTGAAAAAACATTTTAAATTTCAAGAAACATTATTATATGTACAGTATGGCAGGATTGTCAGTCAAATGATAAATAAGACTTCATTAACAAGAGAATGTTTTTGGAAAAAACGATGAAAGAGCCACAAAATTTGAAATCTTTTTCAGGAATTAGTCAAATTTCGTGAGTCTGGAAACTTCTCTAAAGCTACTGATATTTTGATCCAAGCGGAAATGAGTTTTCAATAACTACAAGATCTTAGTTGCATTACGAAATGTTTACTCACCGTTCAGTGTCATAACATCCAAAAAAATGAGTCCTATGGCATTTACTCATGACACATGCTGCTATGAACTCTAGTTCCATGTCGTATGAAAGAACATGCATGTTTTTAGCACCTTTGTTTCCATATCCTCCTTGGACAGAACCATTTGCTATTAGATTTCTATATTGGTTGTTCTCGTGAAGAAATATTTTTCTGAACTCTTCATCTGGTGGATATAGATAGCAACCTTCAGCTAATCCACATTGATGCGATCTTCTGCAAACTTCATGTATTCCAACTTCGGCACGTGAACACTTCAAGAAGCAGTAATCTGTCGTGATGTAATGGGAATTAACGGAAATCATGAAAAACTCTATAATCAACAAAAATATCATTTTCGTGAATGACGATTGTAATTTTGAAAAATAAAATTTGACACTTAATTTAAAATAGTTATCACAGAAGCCGTACGTTTACTGCCCATAGATACCGATAAATTGTTGGTGATAATTCCAGAAGGGTATAACCGCTTGAAATGAAGTCCAATAATCATTTGAAATATTATCGAAGTTTGGCAATTTGTTATGAATCGCATTTCAGTAATTTTGTTAATTAGAATCGCAGATCGACTGCAACAAAAAGTTTACAGTTTAGTGACAGGTAATAAAAGATTACATTGTTTAGTTTGTATATTTTTTGATTGATGTGTGTTTATTATGTTTTATATTATTTAGTTACTAGTTTTTCGCTTTGTCAATAAAATGAATAATTTTAAGACAATAAAGCATTTTTGATTGATTTGATTTGATAGTTCAGTTGAGTGCAGTGATGACAGTTAAGATATTGAATATAGCATATATCGCAAAAGCTTTTTTATAACCTTTCTAGAGCACTTATATTATAATAATTGTGAAATGAACTCTATACAAATCAACTGTACTCTTCATTAGACCAAACCAGCGTAAAATACAAAAGCTTTACAGTAGCGGGGGAAACCTTATTGTTATTGCGAATTCTAAGTGCATCATTTTTGATAGCCACAATATGATTTTTAAATTGAACCAGCAGAATGTTGGGATCAAGCAATGTGTTCCCTCCTGAAACCTTCTAATTCTCAAATCCTTATGGGATATGGGGTGAAATATAAGGTAGCTCCTGAAGTTGGGAAAAAGCTCAGATAAATTGATCTGAGCACGGCAGTGTCCTTCTTTCTATAATTTCAGCTCATTAGTAATTTCTTTAACTACATCCTCCAGCAGGTTTCAATGGGTAGTCCTATATTCTATGCATACATTAATGAGTCAATTAAATTTTTTTATCGTATCATCGAAGATTATGACATTTTTATACTGAATCTTTATTAATAATTATTAAGATCATAAACGCATCAAAACCTACATAAAACCTTAGTTACTCATAATAGATTAGTTACCATAATATAATACGTTAGTTACGAAAGCATAATACGTTAGATACCAAATTATATTAGAACTAGTTTTGATGAACATATAAAACAATATTTTGACAGTTTTCAATCTTGATGGATACACCTTTGCCGTTAGCGTCTGCTTGTCCTCTAAAACGTCATCTTCCGTGTAGTGGTCATCTTCGCTAATTCATTGGTTCGTTAGGCTCCTCCAATTCCAATTAAAAAAGCAACTTTCATCATTAAAAACTCCTCATCTGGGACAAAAAACAAAAATTCGTTGACTTGTTCTCTTGTAAATACTTTTGACTTTTTTGCAGTATATCCAACATTTTTCTTCTTGATGAAACGTATTTATCGTTTTCCACACATTCCTTAAGTTCTAACATGGAACATTTCGGCCATAAGGATGAAGCAGAATATTTCTCAGAGAGTTTTGCAAAATACACCAGCAACACCGTTTCTTCTGCACCTTGAATATGTTCTTTGTTTCGTCACTCACTAAACTGCCGATATTATTTTTTATAATGGATTTTAGAATTATCCGGAAGCAAGTCCAACCTTATAGTGTTGGCTGCAGCTAATATATCGTCAGGAATATAAAAATCTTGCATGATTTTAATGACTTTTTGAAATGCCGAAATGAAATGACATAAAATCTTGTTGCTTTTATTTTCACATCGCCGTTGTCAATGAAACGATAAAGTTTTGAATGTAACTCGATTATTAGCGATTTAAAACCGTCTCGGACATTTCTAGGTGACTCGGCTGTCACCTCTCACCTAGCAATGTCCTCGACTATTATAAATCGCATAATAATCTCGTTATATTAATAGCTATAATTTATTATGAGGAACCGTAGGCGAGTAACGAAACCTCACATGTGCAACAAAGAGACATTCGATTTTTATACATGATTTTTACCAATACTTTAGTTTTTTGATATAATAATGATGATACAACTCTTTACTAACCTTTTGAAAGCAAACCTTCAACTTTAATTTTTTTTGGCAGTGACAGTGACATGAAGCCAAATTATTTCTGTCGCAATAGTTTGTTTAGGAGAAATCAGAACAAATAGATATTAGAATGTCAGGGAGCATAGTAACAGTTATCAGAACATTTAAGTAAATTTATAAAAATCGCTTCAATTAGGGATGAAGAAGTGATTTTATTGATACATCTGATATTCTTGCCAATGTTACTGAGTCAGCGGAAGCCGTTAGCTAAAAACTTCTACCAGTAAAGTCAAGATTACTATACGAAAAAAAAATTATGCATTTGTTAGATAGTGTTCTCAGAAAACAATATCTAATGTTTCATAATCCGTCATTCTAGCTTATTAGGTAGAAAAATCGAAAACTCTGTAGTCCAAGTTTTCTTATGGATATAAATTCTACTGAAAACGAAGTTATAATTTTGGATGACGACAGTACTCTAATAGATTCCACTATCAACAAGAGACCTTTAAGTACATCTACTACCATGATACAGTCAACCAGGATCTCGTGGAAACTTTTCCTCATCGATCCTCAATGGAGGATCAATTTATTGAGCCAATTAATGAATCAGAAGTTACAGGAATCGGCAAAGCACGAGCATATCTTCAATATGGATCTATAAGAAAAAGCATTGTGACAAGATAGACTCTTGGAGCCCTCCAGAACTACTAGTATGCAGATTGCACTTTCGACCGCAACACGTATTTGCCTTTCATAGAAAGAGTTGTCACTCGAGACGCGTAGTTGTTCAGGAAAAGTGAGATTCAAGCTTCAATAGCAGCACCTTGTGCCAAACTCGAGTAGTGGCCTTAGATATATCTAGATAAATGATTCCTTATGATTCTCGAGAACGTTTGTCCAACGCTGTGTCACATAGGGGAGCTAGTCATCCGTGGAATGAAAACCCTATTGATTGTCACTTTTGAGATTATTCCGCGAGAGATATTTTACAACTTGTGAATTGATGGTGGATTTCATTACATTAGATCAGGGCATTCCAAAAATTTTTCAGCATTCATAGTATTAACAGTATTTATAGTAATTATCGTATTTATCGAATTTATAGTTTTTATAATATTTATAGTGTTTATAGAATTTATAGTATTTATAGTATTTATAGTATTAATAGTATTTATAGTATTTATTGTATTTATAGTATTTATATTATTTTTAGTATTTATAGTCTTTATATTATTTATAGTATTAATAGTATTTATAGTATTTATAGTATTAATAGTATTTATAGTGTTTGTAGTATTTATAGTATTTATAGGATTTATAGTATTCATAATATTTATAGTGTTAATAGTATTTATAGTATTTATAGTATTTATTTTATTTATTGTATTTATAGTATTTATAGTATTTATAGTATTTATAGTATTTATAGTATTTATAGTATTTATAGTATTTATATTATTTATATTATTTATAGTATTTATAGTATTTATAGTATTTATAGTATTTATAGTATTTATAGTATTTATAGTATTCATAGTATTCATAGTATTTATAGTATTTATAGTATTTATAGTATTTACAGTATTTACTGTATTTATAGTATTTATAGTATTTATAGTATTTATATTATTTATATTATTTATAGTTTTTATAGTATTCATAGTATTGATAGAATTCATAGCATTAATATTATTCATAGTATTTATATATATTTCTATATATATATATATATATATATATATATATATATATATATATATATATATATATATATATATATATATATATATATATATATATATATATATATATATATATATATATATATATATATATATATATATATATATATATATATATATATATTTATATATATATATTTATATATATATATATATATAAAATTCATTTCATGGACTACACTTGAATACCGATTCCGAACAGCTTATGTGCTTGTAAACAATGAATATTACCCAATTTACATCTCATAGACATGCATCTATCCTCACATAACCTAAACATAGCACGCTTGCTCCACAAGGCATGTGTAATTGTTATGGTGTTTCTTACTATATATACAGTGTGTCGCATTTAAGATGAAGACACCCCCATATTATGTTTATTTGAAGAAATACAGATTTGAATTTTCGGACAGTCATAAACCATGATGGATCATATTGTTTGAGATACTTAACTGAATTCTGTATGTCAAACTCGGCCTACTACGAATTGACAATATTTTGGTTCGCGTTAGAGATATCGAAAAAAGTTATGAGAATAAGTTGTTCAGAAAATTTGTTTAGAACCATATAGGTACCAATTTTCATGAAAAAATTCGCAATTTTAATTTTTTCAATATTTTGGTATCCCAAAATTATAACCAGTTTTCTTTTTTCAAATTGATGCTTAGTGTGCCATGGAAAATAATAAAATTGACAGGAGTGTCAATTACTAGTTAGTTTGAAGTTTATTGCGTTGAGTTGAAGCTCAATAATTTTGAATTATAACCAAAATATTGAAAAAATTAAAAATGCGAATTTTGTCAGGAAAATTGGTATACGGGCCTAAAAAAATTTTTTGGATAACTTTCTCATAACTTTCTTCGATATCTCTAACGCGAAACAAAATATTGAGAATCGGCCCTATTTGTCAATTCGTAGTAGGCCGAGTTTGAAATACAGAATTCAGTTAAGTATCTTAAAAAATATGACCAATCACGGTTCATGACTGTACGAAATTTCAAATTTGTACTTCTTTAAATAAACATAATATGGGGGTGTCTTCATCTTAAATGCGACACACTGTATAGATATATATATATATATATATATATATACATAAATATATATATATATATAAAAATATATATATATATATATATATATATATATATATATATATATATATATATATATATATATATATATATATATATATATATATATATATATATATATATATATATATATAATATATATGTCTTTTGTGACATATTTCTATAGCAAATGATACTATTGAACATATCGAATTATCTCATTCCGGTAGAAATACAAAACATAATTTAGGCTATTATTGAAGTTCTAGAAATATTAAGCTCAAAATAACACTTCAACTTCTCAGGAAATATTCTGTATTTTTGTAGATTTTGTTGGATAAGTAGAGTGATGATAAATTGGTTAACAAACTGTTACAAATTATAATCTACATTAAAAGCACAAGAGCTTTTTTCTTATCGGATAAATTTCTCTTTCTAACGAAACAGTTTTGTCAACAGTAAAAACACAAGAGTTTTTGTTATCGGATAAATTTCTCTTTGTAACGAAACAGGTTTGTCAATCACTAATTTTACGAGAAAAACTGATATGATAAAATCGCGACACCGAAGGTGGAGCGATTTTATCTAATTTCAGTTTTTCGAGTAAATTTCGTGATTGGCAAAACTTTGAGTTGAAGAGAAATTTATCTGATAAAAGAAAAGCTCGAGTGTTTTTTGGCAAGATAAATTAAAGTATTTTTTTTTTAACTCGAGGGACCTACAGTTTAACGCCGGTTCCGTGCGGCCAATGGGCTTGTAAACAATGTACATTACCCAACACCCAATCTCATAACTAGAACCACTAAATTCAGGACATACACAATGCCCAAGAGCAAGGTGGGACTCGAACCCACATCCTCGGTCAACAAACGGTACAAGGCGGTACTCGCTCACCGCTGGTCTACCGAGGCCCCATAAAAAATTAACGTAGGATATATGGATGAACTTGTCGTTATTTGCTCAGTCGAAACTTCACCAAAACGACTTATCTTTCAGGTTTTTATATCAACAAAGTTAAATAATCACCACTGACAGAATAAATATTAAAGTGACATCCACGGCTACTAGATGTAGTCTAGTTATGAAGAACAGGCGTTTTTATCGGTGATAAAAGAGGATGCACCTTTTTTATCGCTGTCAAACTGACAAAAATGTCATGGTTAAATAGTACATTTTATATAGGAGTTAATTTATCAACAGTAAAAACACAAGAGCTTTTTTTTATCGGATAAATTTCTCTTTGTAACGAAACAGTTTTGTCAATCACTAATTTTACGAGAAAAACTGATATGATAAAATCGCGACACCGAAGGTGGAGCGATTTTATCTAATGTCAGTTTTTCGAGTAAATTTTGTGATTGGCAAAACTTTGAGTTGAAGAGAAATTTATCTGATAAAAGAAGAGCTCGAGTGTTTTTTGGCAAGATAAATTAACGCAGAATATATGGATGAAATTGTAATTTGCTGAGTCGAAACTTCACCAAAACGACTCGTCTTTCAGGTTTTATATCAACAAAGTTAAATAATCACCACTGACAGAATAAATATTAAAGTTACATCCAGGGCTACTAGATGTAGTCTAGTTATGAGGAACAGGCGTTTTTATCGGTGATAAAAAAGGATGCACCTTTTTTATCGCTGTCAAACTGACAAAAATATCATCGTTAAATAGTACATTTTATATAGGAGTTTAATATATCATATATAATACCACTAGAGATGAAATTTCGCCGGCAAAATTTCTCGATTGTAGTATGAAAGTGGTTGCTTAGGCGATTTCGCGAATGACATTTGTATTTTGGAAAAAAAATTTTACCTGCTTAAATTTCATCTCGAGTGGTAATCGACATGACTATTTCACGAGAAAATATGTCTAACAGTAATATGGTCACATTTCAGAAAGTCAAGGAAATAACGATTCATATGAGAAATGTCAAAATATAATCAGTAATAATATCACAAGAGCATCGAAAATAATCGATTATACTACCGAGTCACGAGACGTATTTTGCGAAAAAATACGCCGAGTGACGAGGTCAGTATAATCGATTATTTTCGATTGCTCGAGTGGTATTCGTTACGATTATATAACGAATAAAAAATATTAATTTTTTTTGACAAACGTCAAACGTCAATATGAAAATATTCATACATTTTGACACGAGGCGAAACACCAAAACGATTATATCACGTCGTCAAGGGTATATTCACTTATCTATACGCAGTCGTTAGGCAAAATTCACGGATTCTATTGGCTCATTCACACATGAGTTATATAATCGCTGAAATACTAACTTAGTAAGTTTTGCTGGCTTGCATGTTTTATCGCTGTGAAACGAGAGTAGCTATGGAAACTTTCTCACTAAGAATGGAATGAGTGAAATAGTCAATGACATTACCCTCTGATTTGTTTCAATTTCATTTAGAAAAGATAAATGTACTACCTATATATATATTTATTAGTAGTATAATTTTTCACTGAATTAGAATAAAGTCTTGAGTAAGTTCAAAAAATTTATGGAGTTTGTTTGCAGATGAAATTCCAGTCTTTTCTATGAACGTATCAAATCTCGTTTCGTATTTTCCATTTATTTATGATTAATTGGTACACATGCAGATTTATACGAACTGTAATCATTGCTGCGATTGACGACGTGAATTAATTGGGCTTAGCTTCTCTCTGAATGCAATTTCTAACAGGATTATTGGCATCCTCAACAGCAAAATACAGGGATTTTTGCTGGTCACATATTTAGTTCGACAACGTTAAATATACATGTATTCCGTATTATATCTCTCAATCCGCTTGATGCTTCGTTCATGAATGTTTACTAGATTTCAAATGAAAATCGGGTAGATAACAGGCATTGAACTATTGCAAAGGGGATGAAACTAACGTATGCTAGTGGTTTTATATGAAGCTTACAGAAGAGAACTTTCACAAAGTGAAGATCAATCCATGAACTTTGGCCGTTGAACAATGTTAATTTTCAGTGACGTTAAAAGTTTAACTGTTAATTTTGGTCATTTTCCATGAACTATATATAAAACTTTGTGCAATTCATAATTTGAATACGTTCTGATACGTTATTCTCAGAGATTCATAAATGAAAATTCAATCACAAGCAAATGAAAAGCACAAAAAATCGAATTAACATTTCCACAGATATATAACTGCAAACTATATATATATATATATATATATATATATATATATATATATATATATATATATATATATATATATATATATATATATATATATATATATATATATATATATAATATATATATATATATATATTATATATATATATATATATATATATATATATATATATATATATATATATATATATATATATATATATATATATATATATATATATATATATATATATATATATATATATATATATATATATATTATATATATATATATATATATATATATATATATATATATATATATATATATATATATATTAAAACAATAGTTAAAAATAACAATTTACACATTTATTATAAAAAATAACGCATGACGCACGTTTCGGTGGAACTTCACCTTCTTCAGATGCTAATAGATTAGCATCTGAAGAAGGTGAAGTTCCACCGAAACGTGCGTCATGCGTTATTTTTTATAATAAATGTGTAAATTGTTATTTTTAACTATTGTTTTAATATGTTTATTAATTTACACCAATTATCGGCCCAATCAATCCAAAATATATATATATATATATATATATATATATATATATATATATATATATATATATATATATATATATATATATATATATATATGTATCACACGGCGTATAGGTCTTCCATCAACACCGCATTTACATTTAATAGGTCTTCCGGTGCAATGAGTCTTCCGTATATCGGAAGACTTATCGCATCTGCTCTAAATCGACGTTAAATGACCCTAGGGGTAATTTGGTGAAATTTGAGAAGGAAGACAAAAAACTGTTTTTTATAAATTATGTATATTTTAGTTCCTACTATACGCCACATTCTTTGAGGGCGCTACAATAGCGTGTATATTACGTGCGTATATTGAAATGCAACCCAGCAGTGGATAAGTAAACCACCGTATTTTACTTTTCCGTTGTACAGTTTATCAGTCTTCCTTAAAAGACAACACTGCATCAGTATGTAATAAACGGAAGATTCGTCCGAATTAAACTACGTCGTAGTTTTCAACTATGATTTCGACGAGGTTATTTTGCTTTGCTAAATCTCATTCCGGTGTGATCTGTATACGATTTTGTAACTACAGTTAAAAGAAGTCGATTTCTGAAAGAAGGTGTTATATTGAGAACGGTTTTAAATATACCTACTTTCACAAATTTACAATGAAGAATACAAATTTATTTTTGAAGCGTTCGTTACAAAAAATTTCTTATAGTTTATTTTCTTCTCGAAAATTGAGAAGGCTGAGAATTTGAATCTTGTTGCGAGTAATATTGTTATGAGAAATTCAAAAAATTTCTCAGACAATAGTGAATATTATTAATTATATAATGTAAAATAAAAAAGTTCGTCCGAATTATAACTACTTATAGCCATATTTGCAACACTAGTAATATAGCTAAAATATTATTTTAAGGTACTCGAATGAAATTATGTTCGAATAATTAATACACTTACAAAAAATACATTTTTTATTTCGAAAAACTAGCGTTTTCTAACTGCTATTGGCAAAATAAGTATGTATGCGGATGAGGGGATTTCTAGCTTTCCGTATAGATCAGTAATTTTTCAGTAAAGGAATATTTCAATCGGAAGAAGTAGGTATGAATTACTGTTTTTCAGTTAATTTTTTTCCCTTCTCTGCTATTTTCTACTCATTGACATAGATGCATAGCTTTCGGTATAGTTGTATGTCTTTTGATAATCCTGAATCATGAATCACAGTCTGTTGTATCAGAAGGACCAATTACCAAAGGTCTATATGACCAAGATAGCGCCACCTTAGATGGACAAGTAATGTAAGAGTGTAGGGCAATCAAATGGGACGTCCATGTGACCAAGTTTCAAGTATGTGGGTTATGCTATGACGAACATCTAGCATAACCAAGGCTTTAGGACTCTTTGGCCGACCCAAGTGACCTGCCAGTTAAGTCTACCAATCAAAAGTTCAAGCCAGACCTAACGATACAAATAACTTCATTGTGAAGTGTCATTTGTTGTGATGCATTCAAACCAGAACATGGAAAAAATTATGCAACAGAATTTATCCATTAGAGGGCTCTCCTGTTCCAGCAAATGCTCAGACCACTAAGTGTGGTACTTAATTAAGACTCACCAATACCTATCCAATGGTGTGTATACCATTATGATTCGCAGATTCTAGGTGTCACATAGGGTAGTCAAGTGACTTTTGTGTTTTATTTTGAAACAGAGAACTTCTCGCTAATGCTAAAACGTTCAGTTATTAATGTTTGACGTTATTTAGGTTTGTATACTGCTATTCACGTTGTCGTTAATTGCCGAACGGTGGAAAGGCAGGTCATCGAAGGTAAATCAGGAAAGTCATATTTCACATGGCAAAATGATTATTAATACTTTTCTTACTGAAATTCATTTGTTTTAGTAGTTATTCTGTCTTTGAATTGATTACTTGTATGCTTGTATGTTAGTGGAATTAATTCCTATCTGGTATTAGTGGTTAAAACCAATGCAAACAGCTTTTTCCATAACATTTCGTTCATCATTTTTTTACTGATCTAAAAGCGTCTCGAGTGCCTCGGAATAATTTGAACACACGGCGGTAGGTATATGCTGGGTTTAAACCGCTGTAGTCATAGCATCGTTTGATTCAGGAGAGCTCCAAGCATGACAGTAGTATTCTTATACTGGACGAATCTAAGCGTTATATAACACAGCTCTAGCTGATTTGCACGAAATTTGGCAATGATTCAGTCTTGTTCGTGTCAAGTTAAATTAAAGTTAACGCCAATTCTTAACAGAGGTATTTCACTGGTAAGGTTAGTAAATTGTTCTCCACTAATAGTTCAGGATTGATGCGAAAAGGTTTTTTTTTGAAAAGCTGATTGCTTATATCTTGGTGGCATTAAAAGCAAATAAATGATAAGATCTCCAGAAATAAATGATCTTGAGATCGCTATTTCTGAACTCAGCTTGAGCAACACATTGTCAGCTTTATGTAAATGCGCTGATACGTCTTCTGTTGGTGGTGGATTCTATTAAAGTACTGTCGTTAGCGGAGCTCATAAGTCTGTTTCTTCTTCGAATTCAAGAAATCATGAATATATTTCAGAAAAATCGTTAGTAACAAGATAGCGTTTAGAGTATGTGGGTCCGAGCTTGCACCATCGACCACAACATGCCTTGTGAGGAGGTAATTTTCGATCAAGCCGTATAATTGTTCGGGAAGATCATAAGATTCAAACTTCGATAATAGTGGCGTGTACAAAATTCGGTTGAAGGCTTCAGAAATATCTAGACCAACTACTTATGATTCTACATGAGTCTTGATAAAGCTTATCTAAAGGTGCGTGATATAGTTGAGTACGTCATCTGTTGAACGACAACGTCGCAAGCCGTATTGATGGTTACTAGTGGGAGATGTTAGAGATGTTCTGTGAAATGATGGATAATTTCATTACTTTGGGTCATCGGTTTAAACAACTGGCGGAAAAGAAGAATAAGTATCAATTTATTGCTAGTTACTTTGCCAGTGATCAAACGCTCCATGAACCACCAGGATAATCGAGTAGCTTATTGGTTAATTGTCAAATTCTTGTTTTGTAGACTAGATGGTGAAATGTTTCATTATACGACAGATATTTCATGTGCGAATTTTCAATTTAAAAATTAAAACCTATAGCATAGAAATATTTGGACGTATCTTTTGACCTACATCTAAAGTAGAGTTTATGGTGAACTTGGCTTCTTCTTTGAAGCTTGATGCCAGCAAATCACAGTTTTCAATTGAAGGCGGAAACGAAGAATGAGTAAAGTTGTTGCAGATTTCCTTTGCCTGTGACCAAAAGCTTCGAGAATCTCTAGGATAATCTAGGAATTTAATGGTTACCTTTTTGTTAAATTCTTGTTTTTTAGCATGGATGGTGAAGGGCTTGATCGTCTTTTTGCGAGACGAAGAACGTTCGCAATTTACTTGAGTTTGATGATATTTTTCTACATGGCAGTATACAGGGTGAGTCAGTTTTTTGTAGCAGGACTTTAACATCTTGTGTTAAACAGTTTTTTATGATGAAAATCTCATATGAATATATATGCCTGAGAGCTTCGTTTCTGATATACAGGGTGCCACAGTTTTATATTTTCTGTTTTTTTCTAAGTTCCCTCATATAATTTTCAAAATAATTGAATGAAATTCGGCACACCTATTTCACTTCAAGGATTTAATATTTGGCTTTTGGGGTTCGCAACCATTTCATGCATCTCGAACTTTTTTTCGTGCCGCAGCTGCTTCTAAGGAAACATCAATTCAGATTCCCTCTTCAATGTGGTTATGTTTTGCTCTTTTGCATATTTTTCGAAAACTGCATGGATGGCGAGATAAATGCTAATTATAATTGACTTGTAATGAAACTTTATTTATTTGAACACACTTTATTTGACATTAATAGTTAATTACTGAAAACATTACAGATGAATTGAAATTTGGTAAACATATTACACTTCAATAACCCAATATTTGGGGCTATCAAGCATTTTTGAATACATACAGGATGATACACTTTTGGGGTCGTACTCAATTTAATCCAAGTGAATAGAGGAGGAGCTGACGAAGGGTCCGGTAGTTCTGAATTTTTGATAGGGTAACTAGGATGGTTAGTCAGTAGATATTTGAAATGCAAAATACACGATTGTTTCCGCTTCACGCGCGCCGCCATATTGAATGAACGTGAAATGCGTGTCAAGAAATAAGAGTTCAGCATTTCATTAGCGCAAGACGTTCAATTCAACGCCGCTTTGAAATGTGCCTGGAACAAAACGGATCATATTTTAAGCATTTGCTGTGAGAAGTTTTGTCAAACTTTATTTATAAGTGTTAATTTTTTTGTTATTTGTTTGTTTGTTTCACATAAAAACACTTTGTTTGTCATTAACTTCAATTATGAATATCAAATGAAGTGTGTTCAAGAAATGAAAGTTTCTTTTATAAGTCAATTATTTTTGATATTTATCTCGACATCAATACAGTTTTAGAAAAACATACAAGAGAGCAAAAAGTATCCAAATTAAAGAGAGAAACCGAATTCTATGTTTCATTAGAAGCAGAGGCGGCACACCAAAAAGTTCGAGTTGGGTTGAATTGAGTACGACCTCAAAAATCTATCACCCTGTAAGTATCAGAAAACCTTAAAAGCCTCAAACATTGAGCTATTCGAAGTGTATAATAGGTGTACCAAATTCCATTCAATTATTTCGAAAATTATAGGAGGAAACTTGGAAAAAACCAAAAAAATATAAAAACTTCGGCACCCTGTATATTCAGAAACGAAGCTTCTAAAGATATATGTTCATAATAAAGATTTTCATCATAAAAAATGTCCTTTACAAGATTTAAATTAGCTGCTACAAAATCTGACTCACCCTGTATATCAATCATGTAATAAGTATTGAGCGTATTTGAAAATTTCATCTTTGTAGAGGTGTGTTACATTAATTATGATTGAAA
>JARQZK010001462.1:0-7500 GCA_030704885.1 Cynegetis impunctata | reverse complement strand
AGAAACTAGAAGTAAGAATAGTAAAATTGTTGAACATGAAGAAACTGAAATGGTTGGAAACGAGAGCACAGTAGGAGAAATATTTGGCCAAGGAGCGGCAGTCGATAACGTAGGAATCTTTGTTGACATAAGTATGAAAAACGAAAGTATAGAAATTAGAGAGATAGAAAATATAAATCTAGAACAGGCAAATGGAACAGGTAATGTACATATTTCGAACGAAATACCTGAAAGCAAAAATAAATGGAAGATACTTACAATAGGCTAAGAGAAAAGGCGACCTCATACAAGAATGAAGAAGAATACCCAGAGAGTTACAGAGCAAGAGAAACGTAATAGTCGTACGCACAAAACGTTATGGTTATTAATGAGTATTTTTTGCTTAACAATTTCACTTTTCAATAAAATTGTTAAGGGGGAGAATGTTTGTGAATAGAAATTGTTTAAGGGGAGAAATGTTGTGAATAGAAATTGTAAGAGGGGAGAATGTTGTAAATAGTTAATAGTTAATATTTTATCTCCATATACTAACGCGAATTGTTTTATATACTAATTCAAAACCACTCTACTGTCGAATTGTTTATATACAATCAAAATCAACTCTACTGTGTTATAGATTTGTCCAGTTTTGGAAATAATAATTTTTGAGTAAAACTGTCAAAACTTTTTAAGTTATTTTCGACGCAGTTTATCCATAGCTCAAATAAAAGTATTCTTTTCCATATAATATATATATATTATGTACATATTTCAAACGAAATACCTGAAAGCAAAATAAAATGGAAGATACTCACAATAGGCAAGAGGAAAAGGCGACCTCATACAAGAATGAAGAAGATACCCAGAGAGTTACAAGAGCAGGACGTATAGTCGTACCACCAAAACGTTATGGTTATTAATGAGTTTTTTTGCTTAACAATTTCACTTTTCAATAAAATTGTTAAGGGGGGAGAATGTTGTGAATAGAAATTGTTAAGGGGGGAGAATGTTGTGAATAGAAATTGTTAAGAGGGGAGAATGTTGTAAATAGTTAATAGTTAATATTTTATCTCCATATACTAACGCGAATTGTTTATATACAATCAAAATCAACTCTACTGTCGAATTGTTTATATACAATCAAAATCAACTCTACTGTGTTATAGATTTGTCAGTTTTGGAAATAATAATTTTTGAGTAAAACTGTCAATCACTTTTTAAGTTATTTTCGACGCAGTTTATCCATAGCTCAAATAAAAGTATCTTTTCCATATATATATATATATATATATATATTTGAAAAACTTGGTTCACGGAATGAACCGCGTAAAAGATTTGAAAAATCTCGACGTTTCGGCTCCTTTTGCGAAGCCATCTTCAGGAGAATTAGAAGGGAAATAATTCAGACTCGTGGCCTCAATCTGCCTACTCCACGAATCGAATTTAGGAGGAATCGGAAACAATACGATTGCGTGGTCTCAACCTGCCTACTCCACTAACCGTATTGCTTCCTGTCAACTCTGAAGTCTCAATCTGCCTACTCTTCAGAGTCAACAAGAGCAAGACAAGAGCATACGCAAGCACACAAATATCACCCCACCTCTACCACCTTCCAATCCCACTGAACAAAGTTGACTCTGAAGAGTAGGCAGATTGAGACTTCAGAGTTGACAGGAAGCAATACGGTTAGTGGAGTAGGCAGGTTGAGACCACGCAATCGTATTGTTTCCGATTCCTCCTAAATTCGATTCGTGGAGTAGGCAGATTGAGGCCACGAGTCTGAATTATTTCCATTCTAATTCTCCTGAAGATGGCTTCGCAAAAGGAGCCGAAACGTCGAGATTTTTCAAATCTTTTACGCGGTTCATTCCGTGAAACAAGTTTTTCAAATACTTCCGACCGCGGAAATCTTTCTGAACATATTATTTATATTTATATATATATATATATATATATATATTATTTTCCATCATATTCAACAAAGGCATTCCTAGAATTTCGATATTCCATTTTCGCAGCGAACTATTGGAAGCAGATATAGAATTCTGTCGTATTCTACATGTGGCAAGAGATATAAAACTCCGAAATGCCATTGTAAAAGTCGAGTTATTCGAAAAGAAGTTTTACAACATACGTATGATAAGTTGGATTAGCGTACTAATTCCAAAAAAAATTTTGAATTGAAATTTGTGAATAGATTTTTTTAGTTTAAATAATCAAAATTTTTATTTGAAAAGTGTTTCAAATAGACGTTTGTAATTTAAAAAAACATTTGGAAGTCCGTTTCAACTCAGTTCTTCTAATATATAATGCTAAGCAAGTGATTAACATATTACAGAAAAAGAACTTCACTAATTTCGAATTTTCTCCCCGTTTTCGTTTTCTTTTCACATACTAATACTCAACTCCCCTAAAAGTGAATTTGCATAATTATAAGATATTATAATTCTCTGGAAGAAGAGTGTGAAGAAGAATTTTAAAAACATGATAATCGAACACATAATATATCATCATAATACAAATATGAAGTATTTGATTAATATCTTAGTTAGTTTGTTTTTATTGAGATTTGATGATAAGTATATATATATTTTGTTTCATTTAACATGATTTGATACATCTATGTATTTTGTTTTTAAGGATGAACAGTTGTTTATATAGCCCACGTATTGGTGAGGATATTTTTGCTAACTGTTCGCAAGTTTATCATATTGTTGTCATTATATTTGAGCATATTGAAGGAGTTGGACACTTATGCCGAAACTTTGATGAAATGAACAATATTCTTCAGGTCACATTGATTAAATTTTTATTTCCGATTATAACTCCAATTACATATATATATATATATATATATATATATATATATATATATATATATATATATATATATATATATATATATATATATTTATATATATATATATATATATATATATATATATATATATATATAAACAAAAACAAAACTTGAATATACTACGTTTATTATCACAAAAATACTTTGAAAAATATAACACTGCGATTGCAATTTCGATCACTAGGACCATCATCGGGCAGATTGAGTTAAGAACTGAATACATAATTATAGAGTTGAGGTTACGGGTGGGAAAGAATTAATGCAGCTACCTAAAAAGACAAGACGAACACATTTCAAGAAGTGCTAATAGCAGTGGATCTACCAACTTGGTACAATAAAAATGTTATTGTTTGAATACACTAAATATAGGAATTCCATCAACTATAATATATATATATATATATATATATATATATATATATATATATATATATATATATATATATATATATATATATATATATATATATATATATATATATATTTTAATATTTTGGTATCTTTTTCGATTACAATATGAAATGGGATGAACAAATTGAGTATACTGAATAGGACGAAATATTTAATTTATAAATTTCACAAACTCTCTAAGATAATGAAGACTAAAACTTTTGATGATGATGTATCATGCTCTATTTCATAGCTTAATAAGTTATGATATAACGGCATGGATTGAAGCGTATTACCCTCCAACCCTCCTAATTTAGTATAACTTTCCTTCCTAGAATCGTTGAAATATCATTTAGAAATTCAAAAGAAAAAAAATGAACGCCATAATTTTTTTCGAAAAAAGCTAGATTATATAAATAAACAAACGTATTAATTTTCTGAAAATTGTATTCTTCAATTCAGAACTAAGAACGAACGAGGAAAGAAGTTTTCGACTCATTCTGTTCTTGAATATTGCATAAGAAATACCATCTGCAGAACGCTTTACTGATAAAATTAACTTTTCTCAAACATAAAATGTACTTTCTAATCTTTTTTCACGAAGGTCAAATATGTCTTATCCTAATATTTGTGTATTATAGATGATTTTAGAAAAGGGATTTTCCAGCTTAATGTAACCTTCCCACATTTATATCTTATGAAATGTTTTAATATTACCTAGAGCAACTCAAAAGATTTTTCAATTCATTTCATAAAGAAATATAATTACATATTTTAAATATAATAAAATCGACGTTTCTGGTATTGAAACGTTCTTCAGAGAATCTTATAAACTTATAATTTCACATCTGCTTACCCACTCAAAAAATAATGTCCTAATACACGCAATCAACAGATGCACTTCATCACAAACGATTTAAAGTACGAAACACTGAAATTTTTTCGATATTTTGATCACAACGCGTCCGGAAAATGTCAGTTTTTTCGTGGTCGCTGTGAAAATTCTATCAAAAGGTACGGCCGAGAATTCCGAATAGGAAATTGACGGTGCGCAGTGGAAGTTGAATTATCCGATCTTGCAAAGTGCAAGCACGAATTTCCACTGAATTTGGGAAACCAGCATCAGATCTCTTGGCGACTTACGAATGTGATGAAAATGGAATACGGAAAACTGCAACTGATACTCTCTGAAGGAATTTGAGGAGTGATTCAAAGGTAAAAAAAAGACGAAGTCATGCGTCCAGTCTATATGGATATATATATATATATATATATATATATATATATATATATATATATATATATATATATATATATATATATATATATATATATATATATATATTATATATATATACATAAAAATAATAATAATAATAATATTTATTTCAAAAATTATCACAGATAGATGCAAGGTACAAATGATAAAATTGAAACATGTCAGACGAAACCACAGTTTAATGCTGATGGAACCAGTATAATTATAATATTTCATTTAGATGATAAGGCTCTACATCCATGATAAACTTACGAACTCTTGCTACATACAGACTCGCACTATCAATATAGCCCAGAAATGTTTTGGGAGAGCATATAATATAATTTCATACAAGTGTACATTGTGCTTTTTTGAGTAAGTGTGAGTGATAGCTTTGGCAGTTGATAAGGAATCATTTGTCTTGTGTTTATTCTGATTCTTGAAGCAGAAACAGAAAACAGTTCTTTATGTTTATAAAATGAATAGCAAAGATCTAAAAAACAAACAGCCAGGTTACAGTCAAAAATATTATGCTTTTTTAAATAAACCTCTACACGATTCCGAAAAGGGTAGTCTTAATATCGACCTCAATGTCATTTTTTGAGTATGAATAGGGAATTAGTATGTGGGCTGTTGCCCCAGAAATATTAATTCCATATGACAACAACGATTCAAAATTTGGCAGAGTAATTGTTTTTGAAATTACATCTAAGCCCAACTTGATGCTTCAAAACGTTTAATCGAATACAAGACAGAAAGCAGTCTCCCATTCAAAGTATCAATATGTTGATGCCACTTCAGTTAACATCAACATGGATACCCAAAAACTTAATAGACTCACTAGTTGTAAATATCCTTATCAAGAAATCCTTATTGACAATGGAAATGAACGACGAGAGCGTCATCGGTATGGAAAAGATAAAGTCAGTTTTGGTAATGTTTAACTTTAAACTGTTATCACCACACCAGGAAGTTATTAGACTCGAAAGCATCTTCAGCCCTATTAAATAACAGTGGCCAAATCATCGTTGGAAACTATGATGTTAGTATCGTCCGCATACAAAGAAAACCTACAAGCCAGATCACCAACTACTTTCCGGCAAATCGTTAATATAAATCAAGAACAAAAGCGGTCAAGGACACTCCCTGAGGAACACCTCTTGTAATAGTTAACATCATCGGATATAAAAGTCGTGCTTCATCCCGCACCAATTCAACTCTCTGCTTCCGATTACTGAGATAACTTCTAATTAATAGAAGTTGATTATCTCTAACGCCATAAGCCTCCAATTTCTCCAATAATTTTTCATGATCAACACTGTCAAACGCTTTAGACAAGTCTAGAAACATACCAAGTGGAATGCATCCATCCTCCAAGGCTTTTAAAATCTCACTCAGGAGTTGAAAAATGGCGGTTTCAGTGGATTTTTGTGCCACAAAACCATGTTGATATTTGCTGAAAACATTAAACATCCTAAAGCAAGAAATCAAACGGACGGAGAGGACTTTTTCAAAAATTTTAGAAAAAGATGACAAGAGACTAATTGGTCTATAATTTTCCACTTCCTCATGGGAACCCTTTTTAAAAAGGGGCATAACAACTGCTATTTTTAAAGATTCTGGAAATTTTCCTTCAATAAATGACCTATTAATGATGAGACTCAAGGGTTCTGCAATTACATGTATACATTTTTTCAGCACCTTCATAGGAATTCCATCATGACCATATGATGTGGAATTTTTCATTTTAGCAACAATTGAAATTAATTCAGATGGAGAAAGGCTAAACATAAAGAAAGATTTATGACATTTTGATTTTTTAGTAAAATTGCAGAGTGATGAAGGCGAACTTCCACCCATGTTAATGAATATATATATTATGAATATATATATATATATATATATATATATGTGTGTGTGTGTGTGTGTGTGTGTGTGACAATTTAAAAACGAGCAGCACTAAATATTCCCTCAACTGATAACACTATGAAAGTTTGTCGGAATACATAAATTTATATACCAAAAGGGACAGTTTTTGGGACTTAAGTTGTTGTTTTATATTCAACTTCTTCGGCCCTATGGCTCTTACCCCTAGAATTTAAAATAGCAACCTACATTTTTCTTGCTATTTTTGAAATTTGTATGTAATTCTAGATGAGTTACATCTATATATAGTTTTGTTCTCCAAATAGGCAGTACTTACCCTTACGAATTCTTGGATTGTAATCAAGAATTACTAAATAAATTTGAAGAAAATGGATCTGAGAAATGAGCTAAAAGTGCGCAATGAGAATCTACTGAAAGGCCACCTAGGTCAACAAATCTGACACCTTTCGATTTCTTTCTATGGGTTCACTCGAAATCCATTATATTCAAAGCCCAACGAGACTCATTTGAAGAATTATAACGAAAGATCGTGCAAGAATGTAGGAGTATTTCAGCAGAGACTCTCCAAAAGATGAGCGTATGGTTTGAATATCGGCTCTTGAGACTATTTTCAACAATTCATGATGTGATTCGTTAGGTCAGTTTATCATTACTCTCATTTATCATAATGAATTGCAATCCAAAAATTCATGAAGTTATAACCACTGCAATTTTGGAGGAAAAAGAATTAAGAAGAGATATATCTTATGTGGTATAACAAAAGGATTTTATAATTAAAAAGATAAGGTGGGGCTGCTGTTTGTCGGGTTACTAACCCGAAACATATGTCGTGTATGAATAATACTTTTTTAGGGGAATCAAGCCAATTTTCCAATATATTAATATCTCTATCATACACGCTATACCTTTTCAGGACAAATAAATATTCGTTCTCCATATTAACTACTGATCCGGTCCCTGAAAATTATGGAAAAAATCTGAGCTTTGCCACCAGCCTTGTTCGCATGTCATTAGTGCTCTTCTCAGAAACTATGTGGTGGTTATGTGGATTTTATATCACTGCCCACTCGGTCAATGTATGGTACACTACTTATAAGCTGAACAGACTGTCTAGTATTTCCATCGT
>JARQZK010001461.1:957500-993945 GCA_030704885.1 Cynegetis impunctata | reverse complement strand
TGGTATAGTTTGCTTTTACACAAAAGACGTTATATGAAACCTATTTCCACATTTACGGCAGGGAATAAAGAAAAATAAATTAACCGATTAAAAAATAGAAATATCGATTTTTTTGTTCTAGGAAGCATAGCCTTCGAGAACATTGTAATCAAAGCATTCATGTCAAGAATAAAATCTCATTTTATTCTGAATTCAATCGCCAATATTTTTGGAACAGTAATAAAAGAATGTGCTTTACTATTAAGTCAGTTCCTAGCAAACTAATTGCAAACTAATTTAGTTTCTATTTTTGTATATAGTCAAAATTTTGGATGGATAATTGATAATTTTCTTCTGAAGTGTTAAACGTTTTCAAGGATCTGATAAAAATAAATTTTCTGTTAAAAGGAACATATTATCAGTTTGAAAATTGTAAATACTTTATATTGAAGATATTAAATTGATGAATTTTCACTACCTACAGTTCTTTTCTTTGAATTAATTATAGTATTTTGAAATTATTCTAACATTCATTATAGACTTAAATATAATTGAATTTTCTACGAATTCATTACATCTTACTTGCTGAAAAGATCATCAATCCAAGAAGATTTTTCCTACTCATGAAATTACTAAATTATCAAACTACAAAAAATGATTTGGCGATATTACAAAACTTGAAACGAAACGTTTACAGCTTTTCTACAAATGTATTGTTGCTAAAAACGAAGAATAAGTAAAAATCCAGCTGAGGTAGTAATATATATATATATATATATATATATATATTATATATCTATATATATATATATATATATATATACTATATATATATATATATATATATATATATATATCTAATATATAAAATTCTCGTGTCGCGGTGTTAGAAGTTAAACTCCTCCGAAATGGCTCGACCGATTCTCATGAAATTTTGTGAGCATATTAGGTAGGTCTGAGAATCGGCTAACATCTATTTTTCATCCCCCTAAATGTTAAGGGTTGTCCACCACTTGAATTTATTTTTCTATTTTTCAAACAAAATTTTCTGTTCTATTTTTTACGATCTACGATCAACCCCTATTTTTTATTTGTTGGATTTCTCCAAAATGGCTAGACCGATTCTCATGAAATTTTGTGTTCATATCAGGTAGGTCTGAAAATCGGCCGACATTCATTTTTCATCTCCCTAAATGTTAAGGGTGGACCACCCCTTAATTAACATTTTTAATTTTGCAGACAAAATTTTTTGTTCTTTTTTTTATGATACAGCAATCAAAAATACATACAACCCTAAATTTTCACCCCTCTACAATCAACCCCTATTTTTTATTTGTTCAATTCCTCCGAAATTGCTCGACCGATTCTCATGAAATTTTGTATGCATATCGGCTAGGTCTGAGAATCGACCAACATATATTTTTCATCCGTTTTTTTATGATACAGCATCCATACATACAACTCTAAATTTTCATCCCTCTACGATCAACCCCTATTTTTCATTTGCTAATTAAAAACTTCAATTTTTTTGGAAAGATTTTCATTTTATCATGACTGAGAATAAAAAAAATATATTACTTTCAATTTTTTACCCTTCTACGATCAACCCCTATTTTTCCATCGCGATTTTCATTTTTTTTATTTTATCCACAGATCCGCAATAGATCCGAGAATAGGTCGTAATATATTGTTCATACCCCTAAGTGATTAGTCGTATGGTGGTCCATCCTAAACATTTTTATAAATTTTATTTTCATTTTTTTATGATGTTGCATTAAAAAATACATAAAACTCTAAATTTTCACCCTTCTATCAACAACCCATATTTTTTAATAGCCATTTTAATAATTTGAACGTTTGCCGGGTCAGATAGATTCATAGATAGATAGATATAATGATAGATAGATAGTTAGATAAATAGATAGAAGTATAGATAACTATCTAGATAAATAGATAGATAGTTAGATAGATATGTAGATAGATAGAACGATAGATAGATAGATTGTTAGATAGAAAGGTAAAACTAATTTAAATGGCAGAACAACGTTTGCTGGGTCAGCTAGTATATATATATATATATATATATATATATATATATATATATATATATATATATATATATATATATATATATATATATATATATATATATATATATATAATATATATATATATAGTTTATATATATATATATATATATATATATATATATATATATATAATCTCTTGATAATTATTAGCAATAACAGGCTGGTTGAATCTTAAAAAACTCGATTTAATTAATAAATGACGTTTCACTATGACATTCATAGTTATTCAAAACTTTTTGAACAAAATTGGAAAATTCTTTGACATTTATTGACTAAAAAATTGAATAGATAAGATTGATCTGTCTTGTTAAAAATTCTTTTCAGTCTAATATTAACATTCAAAATTGTTATCATTAGAAGGCAAGGGAAACTACAGAAACCTTTACCTATGTAATGCTCGAAAATAATAATAATAGGGCTACTATTGTATTTAACAGAAAGAAATTAGTCACGGGAAAATATTAAAAAAGTAGAGCAGAATTATCGGTATAGAACGTTTATATGGAAGCAGCCGTTGACACGTGTTTCGGACTCTTTGGTCCTCATCAGAACGGCGTAGCTAAGTATTGGATTGAAAATTTGGAAGATGAAAATAGTTTAATAAATAAATAAAATCCTCTGTTATGGAAGAAAATCACTTATTTGTGGTTTATTGTTTGAACTCTCCGGTATGGGAGATTTGGTTCAAACTTTTGCCACGGAGGCGATTAATTCCATCCGAGAGATCTCAGAAAGAGTAAAGCAATATTAAAAAAGAAAAATTAGTTTTGGGAAATATTAAACAAGTAAAGCAAAAATTATCGTATAGTTCGTTATATGGAAGTAGCGCCGTTTTTAAATGAAATTTTTATAATAAAATCCTCTGTTATGGGAAGAAAATCACTTATTTGTGGTTTATTGTTTGAACTCTCCGGTCAAAGTATATATATATATGTATATTATATATAATATATATATTATATATATATATATATATATATATATATATATATATATTTATATATATATATATATATATATTATATATATAATATAATATATATATATATATATATATATATATATATGAAACGGTATTATCTCTTTGTGAGTTCATTTTTATTAACAAGATTCGAATGAAAGACACAAGTCTCATAACTCCAGTAGTTTTAATTTTATTCGTTAATATCTACCCCGGTTTCACGACAGTTTCTTCACATCTTCAAGCATTGGGGCTATAAATATATATATATATATATATATATATATAATATATATATATATATATATATATATATAATATATATATATATATTTATGTGAATGTTGTGAACTATTTTCAACTTTTCGATAATTATTAGCAATAACAGGCATGGTGAATCTCAAAAAACGCGATTTTATTAAAAAGTTGACGTTTCGCCACGATATTCGTGGCAATTTTATGAGTTCTGATTTCTTTGAATCTCATGCAGGTAAAATTTAAAAAGTTTCGAAATAGCCACGAATGTCGTGGCGAAACGTTATAAAACAAAAAGTTATTTATAGTTATTTATATATATATATATATATATATATATATATATATATATATACATAACCTCGTTAATTGAATTAATTATATTTTTATAAATGTGCTGTTTCAATATTTATGTTTTTTACATTTATATTTTAGAGTACTTAGGAAGGATATAACTTGATATCCGAAATAAAGGCATGATTAACAAATGGTTCGTGTATCTACACTAGTTGGCCCTTTAATTTTCCGAGAACTCATATATTTCAAATTTTAATTTACAGGGCAACGCCATTTTCGTACTTATATATATATATATATATATATATATATATATATATTATATATTATATATATATATATATATATATATATAATATATATATATATATATATATATATATATATATATATATATATATATATATATATATATATATATATATATATATATTATATATATACATTAATTAATGTGAGCTACATAAAATTCCACTTTCCACAGTAGATACATCTCAGAATTTCGCATCAATAATAAATAAAGTTCTTATTACTTTTAGAGTTAACTTACATTTTCTGCATTTTCATTGAGTAGATGAATAATTAGTAGCAATCACATTACCATTTGAACATAACACTAATGTTGTTACACTTGAATATAAAAAATTATTCATATTTAGATCTAAATCTTTTGAAGTCAAATAATTCATTATTCTTTTGACTGAAAATTGACAAGAACAAACATCAATACATCCGTCTCAATATTACCTTGGATCATTCGAATAAAATTCACAATAAAGCTAGTAAGGGGACACTATTGAATATTATTATTTTTCTATTATCCACTTTCCAAATTATCAAATTTCTCAAGTATCACTCTATATTCTCCAATAGTTGACTATAAGAGAACAACTAACAAGTTTTGAACGTATCACAGTTCACGCGAATGCAACTAATTCAATAATTTCAGGAATATGTATGCGTAAGAGTAACGCATTTTGTACTTCATATACATATTCCTGCAGTTTATATCGATTTTTGTTCTAATTAAAAATTGTATATTCACTATATTCCAAGTAAAGTTCTATATACAAGAAGCACATTCACATTATCGTCATAGACATTGAAGGAATTCAGAACAAAACCATTTTGAATTGTACAGAACTGAATCCAACCATGAATGAATTAGGTCTGTGTTACACGTTGAATTTCCTTTTGCATTCAGTTCAATTAATAAATTAAACTGCTTTGTGGTTCGCTGAAACCTCGTTTGAGCTTTGCGCTTGTATAGCAGGGATAATAGCCCTAACGCCTTTTACAGTTATACAAGTTAAAATATCCTGTACCACATTAAACTGTGATCCACCTTTCCGTCATTTCATTCAAGGAATAAACAAAAGTACTTCACGTAAGTTTTTGACGCAGCAGAAAATGTATTAAATTATATGATTGAGGGCGTAGTCATTTCGATCTTTCAATAATTTTGTTTGTAAACTTTTCTACACACACAAACATATATATATATATATATATATATATATAATTCGTTTTTTTATGCAAATAGTTATTAAATATTTACATTAACCTAGTGAAATAAACTCTGTATATATATATATATATATATATATATATATATATATATATATATATATATATATATACAGTATGTCCACGGATGGGGTTTACAAGAGGACAATTGGACTAAAAATTGAAAGATATGAAAAAAAGTCACTCTTAATAAACGTTTCTGCTTGTCTAGAAAATACGATTCATCATAAGAAATTTTAATTTTTTTATACAGGGTGGGTACAAACTGCAAAAATTTTGTTTTGCTTAAGAGTAAACTTACCTTTTTTTGAAAGTTAAAAAAAAGTCACTCTTAATGAACGTTTCTGCTTGTCTAGAAAATACCATTCATCATAAGAAACTTCAATTTTTTTTATACAGGGTGGGTACAAACTGCAGAAATGTTATTTTGCTTAAGAGTTAACATACCTTATTTTAAAAGTTACGAGAAAAATCACTCTCAATAAACGTTTTTGCTTGTCTAGAAAATACGATTCATCTTAAGAAACTTTAATTTTTTTATACAGGATGGGTACAAACTGCAAAAATGTTATTTTGCTTAAGAGTAAACATACCTTTTTTTCAAAGTTACGAAAAAAAGTCACTCTTAATAAACGTTTCTGCTTGTCTAGAAAATACGATTCATTATAAGAAACTTTAATTTTTTTATACAGGATGGGTACAAACTACAAAAATGTTATATTGTTTGAGAGTAAACATAACTTATTTTGAAAGTTATGAAAAGGGGTCACTTTTAATGAATGTGTTTTCTACAACAGACCGAAGTAGAACAACTCATTGAAAGGTTTACCTATGTAAAAATTACTTCATCAAGTAAAAACGTTTATTAAGAGTGACTTTTTTTTGTAACTTTCAGAATATGTTATGTTCAGTCTTAAGGAAAATGATATTTTTGAAGTTTTCACTGTTTCTTATGATGAATCGCATTTTCAAGACAAATAAAACGTTTATTAAGATGAACTTTTTTCCATAATTTTCAAAATAAGGTATGTTTACTCTTATGCAAACTAGCATTTTTTCAGTTTGTACCCACCCTGTATAAAAAAATCAAAGTTTCTTATGATGAATCGTATTTTCTAGACAAGTGAAAACCTTTATTAAGAGTGTTTTTTTTTTGTAACTTTCAGAATAAGGTATGATTAGTCTTAAGGAAAATAACATTTCTACAGTTTGTACCCACCCTGCATAAAAAAATTTAAGTTTTTCATTATGAATCGAATTTTCAAGACAAGCAAAAACGTTTATTAAAAGTGTTTTTTTTTTGTAACTTTCAAAAAAAGGTATGTTTGCTCTTAAGCAAAATAACATTTTGCAGTTTGTACCCACCCTGTATAAAAAAATTAAAGTTTCTTATGATGATTCGTGTTTTCTAGACAAACAGAAACGTTTATTAAGAGTGACTTTTTTCGTAACTTTCAAAAAAAGGTATGTTTACTCTAACGCAAAATAACACTCTTGCAGTTTGTACCCAGCCTGTATACAAAAATTAAAATTTCTTAAGATGAATCGTATTTTTTAGACAAGCAGAAACGTTTATTAAGAGTGACTTTTTTTCGTATCTTTCAATTTTTGGTCCATTTGTCCTCTTGTAAACCCCATCCGTGGACATACTGTAGATATATAGATATATATATGTGTGTGTGTGTGTGTGTGTGTGTTTGTGCTAGGAAAGTGGGGTAATTGCGAACACATAGGAAAGAACTGAAATGAAACGAAACCAGATAGATAACGAATTATATTTAGTACTGAAAATTCCCTCAAACTAATTATTCTAGGGTACTCTAAATCAATATTTAATATATTTAAATAATATGAATTGTCAATATAAAATCAAATATTAATTTAAAAAAAAACAAATCCTTGGTGCACGGACTTACCCTACAGCACGTGGGATAATTGCGGATGTACAGGGTGGGCAAATTTCGATTTCGTTTGGAGTATCTTGTTTACAAAAAAATGGAGGGGATGTTTCTCTTTTTGAGACAAATTCACTGCAGAAAACCAAAATTTGCTATTTCTTTCGTTTTCGAGTTATATAAACAAAAGTTTGATTTTCGACTATTAGACAAGTGTAAAATCATGGTTGTTTGTGAAGTAACAATAACTCTTATATTCTCATGGCCCTTTTTTCTGTATAATCCAATGACGTCTAGAAAATTTGAAAAACAAAAATTGCAATTTCGAGGTATGGCCAACTATGATTCCCATTAAAAAAATACATCTGTAGGCTATAGCTCGAAGTTATGGTTTTCGCCAGTGTATTCGTCTCGTAAATAGAGATCGAGAATGCACCCTCCATTTTTTTGTTTCTCCTATAGTTAGCGAGATAACCTATAAAAACATCGAAATTTGACCACCCTGTAGTTTCACCATTCGTACAGTTGTCGAGGGCCCATTAATTACATTTGTAGCATATTGCCCACTCTTCATTGAGAGTGACGTTTAAAATAATAAAGACCCTCATTATTTTCAACGTAAATTAGGCAATAATATCCATTCTCTTTGGCATCTCCTTCATTGGACTTCTTTTTTCTTGTACGTTGAACCTTCGTGATTTCGTGACATCTCGAACATATTTGAATAATTATGTATATTTCTAATTAACAAATAAGTTCATGTAGGTGCAGGGCAGAAAGCATAGAATAAACAAAGGGGTAATTACGGGGCATTACCACATGAAATGGTCCGCCATTACCCAACAAACACAGTAATACACAACTATAATTTTATTATCCGAGGTAGAAGTGGAGTGATACATTCGGCAAGTCTTCAATAACATTGTTGAATTAGATGTTAATTGACAAAAAAGAAACCGGATTTATATGTTATACGTGAAATATTATACACATATTGAGTTTCTCAAAAATTACATGAAATTATTGAAAAAAAATTAAGTTAACATATTGAAACAATGGTTAAAAATAAAAATTTACACATTTATCATAAAAAATAACGCATGACACACGTTTCGGTGGAACTTCACCTTCTTCAGATGCTAATGGCAAACTAACTATGATTCTCTGTTATATCGAAAACAAGAAATGACAAATTATGTAGAAGTGGTAAATACAAAGATGGTTACAAATAATTAGTAGAAAAGGAAAAACCAATTCTGAACTGCTAGTCAGGTAGTTCGGTAATTTTGAAAAGATTAAGAAGGGGGCTTGAAGTATGATCGATTTGGCTATTCAATAGGAGACCGGAATGCTTGTATTTATTTATCTGTAATGATTCTAAAAAATTAAGTTTAATTCCCTTACTTTCAGTATTTAATATTTTAAAATCGAAATTGAATGTGTGATTTTCTTGGATTAAATGGTTTGCATAATGTGAATCCGACTTCTGATTAACAAAGCTACGTTTGTGTTCTGAAATTCTAGTTTGAAAACTTCTGAAAGTTCTACCAATGTAAAACTTATCACAATCGCCACAATTAATTTTATAAACTCCTGATTTATTATCTTTATGAACTTTGGATTTATTATTTTTTATATGATTTCCTAAATTATTACCGGTGCGATAAGCAATGTTAATGTTGTGCTTAGATAAGAGAGATTTAAGTTTTTTACTTGAATTTCCGATGAAAGTGAGGCTGTTATATTTGATATTATTTTCAGTAAGGGGGTACACCTGGTTAATCGCATTTTTGAAAAACTTTTTATCTATCATATTGTCTATAATATTGGGATCATCATTATTATTTACGGCAATTTGTTTAATTATATTTTTCTCGATATTAAAATTGGCGTTTGAAAGTGGAATATTCACTAAACGATGTACCATACTATTGAAAGCTGCCATTTTGTGTTGGAATGGATTGAGGGAAGTTCTATGTATGACGCTATCAGTGTGCGATGGTTTGCGAAAAATTGAAAAATTATGGTTGTTATCTACTTTTGTTATTTTCAAATCCAAATAATTAATTGAGTTATCTTTTTCCATCTCTAAAGTGAATTTTATATTAGGGTGTAAAGTGTTAATGAATGTTTGAAAGCAATCTAGTTGTCTAAGTGTACCAGTGAAACCACAAATAATATCATCCACATATCTAAACCAATAAACGAATTGTCGACTAACTAGATGATTATGAATTGACTGTTCCAAATTATCCATGAATACTTCAGCCAACAAAGGGCTTAGAGGGTTTCCCATAATTAAGCCTTCAGTACTGCTGTAAATCTTATCATTGAAACTAAAATAATTCTGTTCCAGGCATAATTCCAAAAGCGACAATATATCTGATTTTATGAAAGGATTAACAACATTGCTATTAAGTAACTTTTCTATTAGGGTTAAAGGAACCTTGGGTGGTATACTTGGAAAAAGATTAACTACATCTCAGGACATCAATTTAGAATTGAGTGGCAAATGAATATTTTCAATTTTATTAACTAAATCGTAAGAGTTTTTGATAGAGAATTTAGGCTGAAATTTACAATAATTTTGAGTTATTTCTATTAGAAACTGCGACAAAAACACTGAAGGTGCTGTAGTGAATGACACTACTGGTCTGATTGGATAGCCTGATTTGTGTAATTTAATTAAAGAGTAAAGTTGTGGTACCAAAGGATTTGAAACAATGAGTTTATACTTGTCTTTATTTTGTATAAGAATATCAATGTTATCGATGGCTAATTTTAAATTTTTCTGAAATTTACTGGTTGGATCATGTTTTAGTAACTTATAATTACCGGAGTTCAAAAAATCTAAAGTTTTACGTAAATAATCACAATCATTCAAAGCGATAACCGTATTACCTTTGTCAGCTTTGGTGAAAATGATATCATTAGAAAGTGTTTTTTGTTTGATTGATTTTACAATGGACATTTCTGATAATTTTTTTGATGTTTTATAATAAATGTGTAAATTGTTATTTTTAACCATTGTTTCAATATGTTTATTAATTTACACCAAGTATCGGCCCAATCAATCCAAAAATTAAGTTAACATACCTTGTACAGCAAACGCAACGTCAATGCACCAGCACTACTCTTCATTCGGCACTGCATTCGAGATTGACTCACGATTGCATCACTAGGAATATCTCCTGTACTTTTCTAACATAGCCAAACAAACGTTTTGGCGACTACCCTTCGTTCGTGATTTCCCCCCCCCATTTTTCCCTATAGACAAGGATATTCTAGAATAACGTCAGAAAATTTCGAGGGGTTATTCTTTGAGACATTTTAAGAAACAAAGTTGTTATGAAGGTAAGCAAATGCTACCTAATCGAAATACAGGGTGTTGAAGAAAAAATGTAATTTTTTTCAATATCTTCTAAACACGAAATCTATCAAAATGAACTTCAGAACATTGTTATAGCTCCTTAAACTCTATGAACTGCTGTTGGAAATTTTTCCAAAACTGTTAAAGAACGGACAATAGGGGGGTACCGTGTCTTTCATTTAACCATATTTTTGAGGGAAGTCATTATTGGTAAATAAAAATAGGCTTAACAATATATTTGGAATATTCTCAAGCGTTTTCAAGATAATTAAGCATAATTCCTTTAAAACATTTTTCTGGAAAAAGTATTTAAAAATTAAAAATGTGGTTGCCTTGACTGCTCGCTATGGCATTTTGAGTAACAATATAAATGTTCGATTTCTTCTATTTCTTCAAAAAGAACACGCTTGAGAATATCAAATTGAAGCAAAAGACAATATTCATTGAATAAACTTCAAATTCATTGCTTATCTCTTTTCTATAATGCCCTCCCTCAAAAATATGGTATAATGAAACTCACGGTACCACTGTATTCTCTGACCCTGAACAGTTTTGGAAGTAATCAAAACACTAGTGTATAGAGCTTGAGAAGCTATAACAATGTTCCAAAGTTCATTCCGATAGCTTTCGTGGTTTCGAAGATGTTTAAAAAAATTACATTTTTTTTTCAAACTTCAACATCCTGCATTTCGATGAGGAAACATTTGCCGACCTACATTCATAGAGACTTTTTTTCTTCAAATGTCTTCAGGGATAACCTCTTGAAATTTTCTGACGTTATTCTGGAACACCCTGTATAATAATATATATGTACCTATATATATATATATATATATATATATATATATATATATATATATATATATATATATATATATATATATATATATATATATATAAGATAATGATGAAAATAATAAATACGTTGGGAACTTAATCAGAAAAATTGATGATTAATCAAATCACTCCAACGTAGTTAGTTCCATCAGATCTGACGACATGAAATTCCCATTCATCCATCAAAGGAGGGTGTTAGGACATTCTAATATTGGCAATATATACGATAGAAACACTGAACGTGTATATCTAACGTGTTGGACTGCAACGATTTCATCAGTAGTGTCTCTTGAAAGATGAATGGGAATTCTATATCGTCAGTTTTCATGAAACTAGCTCCGTTAGTGGGTTGATTTGCTTAATCGTCAATTTTTCAGATGAATTCCCCAACGTATTTATTATCTATATATGTATATATATATATATATATATATATATATATATATATATATATATATATATATATATATATATATATAGAAATATATATAACATTGGCCATGTGCCGGAACAGTTTTACGAATATCAGTTGTTCTTATTTTATATTATATCAAGTTTCACTTTCTACACTCCTCTATATGAATTTCAAATATGTCAAATCTCACTCTTCTCCGTAAGAGCCCCCTTGAAAAGTTTTTCTCATGTATTAATATATAGATTCCAAGTATATTTGTTTTCTCTTTGACTAACACAGTTTTACGCAGGTTCCGAAGTGCTGATAAGTTTGGTGCAAAGGGGCCTCGGTAGACCAGCGGTGAGCGAGTACCGCCTTGTACCGTTTGTTGACCGAGGATGTGGGTTCGAGTCCCACCTTGCTCTTGGGCGTTGTGTGTGTCCTGAATTTAGTGGTTCTAGTTATGAGATTGAGTGTTGGGTAATGTACATTGTTTACAAGCCCATTGGCCGTTCGGAACCGGCGTTAAACTGCAGGCCCCTCGAGTTAAAAAAAAAAAAAAGTTTGGTGCACATCCATTACCTATATTTTAATAATCATATTTCAAACTGAAACTCACACCCACAAAAATCCACTAGGATTCGAACCCGGTACCGACCGCGTCCTACACTTTGCTCAACAACTCTATAGAACACAGCGACTTATTTCTATGTTATGAACTCGAGAAAGTACCTACTGGTATATCTGATATTACTCTCTCTCTACCACCATCGTGAAATAGTCATCATATAAATAAAAGGCAGGGAATAAGATTAAGTAATGCTCAAGGATAATTTTGTATAATAATTTTTCAGGAATCGTTATTAATAGTTTATGCAATTTATTGATTATTCTTGATTATTTAATTTCAGAAAGCAATCAATAAATTGCATAAATAAATAAATCAGTTTGTATTGACTTGAGTAACATGTCATCCTGTTATTATATTTCATAACAGCGTCGAACGAAAATGGAGGAAAAAAGTCACCAAATGAATATCATCCATTGTTTCAACCACCCTACAATTGGAAAGGGATGAAGATTAATCATCGTTGTATGAATATTTTAAGGATTAGGTTCGCGTGTCAAAACCCAGAACGTTGATGGTTCAAAACTCAATACGATCTGAAAACGATGCGAATGAAAAATTGATTCGTTTCGAAAAGTAACTTCTGGTGGAAATTGCGCTTCTGTTTGTGCACGCCATGCTTTCCAGCCGGAATTATCCAAATAGAAAATCGATGAGGAAATGGACCGACGATTTGTATGGATTCCAACTAGACAAAAAGATTGAAGTTTTGTAAAATATCTACACGTTGTATATTAACGATTCTGCTAAGTTCAAAATAATTTAGGCTGTTGTTTTTCTTTATTTTTAATCGATATATAATCTGATCAGCCCGAGAACCTTTAGTATTTGTTCATCCGAATTTGGTGAAAAAAAAATTGTGTGTCAGCTCCGACGCTCGACTGGAGTTTACTCCAGTCGTGCTTCAGTTTTTTTATATCATTCGATATTTCATTAACTTCAATCACTCAATAATTTCATTTATTGTGCACAAATATGAGTATCACTACATATAAATAAATAAAATACACTCTAAAATCAAAACATAAATTGACAGTTAGGTTGCTGTTGTATGTGTTGTATCATATATATATATATATATATATATATATATATATATATATATATATATATATATATATATATATATATATATATATATATATAGTTATATAGATATCGATACATGCAGTGCCGGATTAAGTCAGCGCGGGCCTGTAGCAAATTCGGCCAGGAGGTCCAAGTTTATGGTATTAAACTCAGATTAGAGAATAAATAAAATAGACCCGGAGCGGCTATGTAGGACTAGGAACACGTATATCTGTGTGCGTGTAATGCTACCAGTTTTTGAAATTTTTTTAATTACTTTTACAAATCAAATTGGTCGGCTATTCGCCAAGGGGTCACAAGGGTTACAGTAATATGGTGGAATGTAAACTGTTGCAACTAAAATGCAATGCTAGAATTACAAAATGTGAATCAAACATACAACCTTAGCAACTTTATTATGCACTAGTTTTCAATATTGCCGTTCAGTATTCAAATATCGAGAACTAGTTCCTAAAACAGTACCTACTCGAGGCTTATTCAAAGACCCGAACATCTCCAAAGACTCGAACTCAAAACAATTTGTCTCAATAATGGCTCACATTTAAAGAGCTTTTTACAGTTTTTTACGTTGTGCCAAATGTGAATGTACATCAAATTCTAATAGTTTGATAGTCAGTTGAATCCTATTTTATTTATTCGGGTCTTACGACTAGCTTGATCGATGACAATATCAGAGAGTTTCCCTGATAGTTTTGCAGTGCTACCAACTTGCGTGCAGTGCAGTCCTAGTAGTACAAACACGTAACTTGTGTGGCCAGCGCTCAATTTTTTAGGAATGTGGAACAACTTTAAATTATTGTTGTAGATTTTGACAACAACATTTCTTATAGTAGGTATTATACAACCTATACCTACGATTTAACGTGACGAAATCGAGTTTTAGATTTTAAGGTGGGAGTGCCTAAGCGCTTCGTTTAAGGCATGCAAGATATTTTACGCTTATCTAAACTTATTTTTGTTTACTGTCAGACAGGCGTTAGAGCGCGGGGCTCCCCATTTCGCGGAGACCGTAGCATTTGCTACTTTTGCTACGTGGCTAATCCGGCACTGGATACATACATCCAATAATAATTTTAATAAAATAATATATAAGATATATGCAATTAATGAAACATACATACATACATCAAATAAGAGACAACTGTTCGTTAATTCAATTAATAATAATAATAAAATAAAACGCATCCACGTGTTTTTCAAATTCTTGTTCGTTATTCATTGTCATTCAAATCAGTTTTATAAATATCTTTCAATATTTTATTAACTTCAGTCACTTAATAATTTTGTTTATTGTACTCAAATATAAGTATCACTAGATATAAATACCTATACATGCATCAACTGTTGCCTGTATACCCTAATATACCTATGCGGCGGTATACTAATAATCTCGAAGTGGAAGGTGCTCATAGTACGTTGCGCAAAGGAACGTAACATTTCACTTTTAGCTAACGCTCGATTTTACTCCTCATAAAATTTTTATACTCCAAAAAGCGTAACAGGAGCAGAGCACCGTCACTGAGGTCGTTCTTGCTCTTCATTTTCGTTTTTTACACATGTAAACATTTGAATAGAGTTCAAACAGTTAAAGAAACGAGTTGAAACCTACAAAGAATTTTTACTTAACATCAATTAAATTCACATACCACATTTGAACCCTCTTAATCAATCTGCAGAAGCTGTGTAAGTGAGCAAATCTATCCAACTCAATTCAAAAGAGGTTTAAGTGATGCAAAAATTTGTTTTTCTATTCCATATACCCTCTAAACAACATTAGAAGATTGAATCTTCGAATATGTTCTTTATAATAAATTTTCGCATATTTTGCTATTAGATTGAAAATTTTTCAGCTCTTGTATGCAGGTATTTCAGGATACTTTAAATGTGCAGAAAAATTCAATGAATTATAATATCGATTTGGAGATAGGTACTCTTGTTTGATAGGAAAAATGACAAATTGAAACTGATGAGAGTATTTGTTGTTTTTTTCTTCTTTATTGTACGTAAGACGAGTATTCAAAATCTGGCATGATATCACCACGAAGTGTTATTCCAATATATTCAATGAAATAACCCACTTTGCTACCCCACAAATTATGCCAAGTCTAGTGTAACTTGACGGTACATCTTTATTATTTATATATAGTACTAATTCTAGTACTCAGAATCAGAATATCTACTTTCACTAGTAATTTTCTCAGAATTAATATCACAAATCCGAATGTGACTTACTGAACACTTTGAACAAAAAAACATTTGTAGTACCTAGTTACTTCTACATTTCTACCCTGAGTTCTTATAAAGCAATTATAAACTTAACTTTTAATGGTTCTCAATTAGTGAAATTCCTAGCACGAGTAAGAAGAGAGAAAATTATGGAATCCAACAATATAAACTTGGATAACTAGATATAGATAGTATAATTATACTACAATCTACATTTGTTTTTGAGGAAATAGTGAAATTAGCCGCTTGAGTAGGAAGATATGTTAAATTTAGTTGATGGAATCCGTCGTTACTACGTGATAATTTAACATGATGAACAAAACTAAATTTGAATTTACTACGTTTATTATCACAGAATGCAATTTCGGTCACTAGACCATCATCGGGCAGATTGAGTTAAGAACTGAACAGAATTATAGATTTGCGCTTACGGGTGGGAAAGAATTATCGCAGGTACCTAAATAGACAAGAGGAACATATTCCAAGAAGGGCTAATCGAGTGAATTTCCCAAATTGGTACAATACAATGTTCTTAGAAAAGTCGTTATTAATAATAATAATAATAATCATAATAATAATAGAGTTTATTCAAATAATAGTTAGATACAATAAACTCTGTAAACCACAGAGGGAACATTTTGCAAAGAAAATATTTCCTGTGCGTGGTATCATAACACATCAATACAAATATTAATTATTCCATCTACAGATCAACATTGTCACATTCAAATATTGAAAATTTAATTAGATAGGCAATAGTCACAATCAGGTAAGTAATAGTACAATCCGGGTAGGTTTAATTACAGCAGAGAATTAGGCAAGTCATTTTCCGTATATTTCAAATTTTCATTTCAGGATACTCTCAATGGAATCATACTCAGATATCACCCACTCTTTAACTTTCTTTTTGAACCTTTTATAATTTCTAATTTTCTTTAGATGTACGGGAACGATGGCAAATAGTCGCGGTGCAGTGTACTGAAAAGAACGTTGCCCAATTCTCTTCTCACATCGTGATGTTTGCAGCATGTTTTCTCTCTGTCTGGTATCGTACGGATGATTCAGTGCAGCAATCGAAATTTTTTTGAGATGAATGTTGCATATTATCTTCAATGCGAATATTTGACGTACGTTGAGAATACCAGATATATTATAGAGCGTTGTCACTTGAATATCGCATGGTTTTTCCATGTATTATTTTCAAAATCCATTTCTGAAGTATATTCAACCTTTCTAGGTGTGCATCGTACACTCCATCCCAGCCTAGAATTCCATACGATATGTGTGATTGCACAAGTGAGTTATTTAAGATATAAAGGTATTTAATATCCTTGATGACATCTTTTAGGTACTTGAATTTTAGTAGTTTAACCACCACATTATTTATGTGATAATCCCATTTCAGGTGTCTGTCCATAGTGACACCAAGATACCGCACTTGACTCGTCTCCGGAATATTGAAATGACGATCAATGTTCAAAGGGCCCATTTCAGGAAGACCATTATTGTATGAAGTGAAAGGCATATATATCGTTTTCGTTTCATTAATAGTTAATTCGTTGAATTCAAAATATTTCTTTATTTCAACAAAATCAGTTTCACTTTTTCCCTTCAAACTTTCCCATGAGTAAGAGCTGTACACTATGACCGTGTCATCCGCAAAACTGATGATTTTTCCACTCGATTGAAGTTTGAGGAGATTATTAATATACACTAGAAATAGAAGTGGTCCGATTACCGTGCCTTGAGGTACGCCATGTGTAATTAATCTTTCTGCACTTCTATATCCATTTATGTCCACGATCTGTCTACGGTTACTCAAATAACTGGCTAATAAATTATATGCTCTCCCTCGAAATCCACAATTGCCTAGCTTATCCAAAAGTTTTTTATGTGATATAGTATCAAATGCTTTAGCAAGATATATAAAGATTGTTAATGTTGGAATTTTTTTATCAAGGCAACAGTATATACTTTTAGAAAGCTCCATTATAGCATCTTCTGTAGATTTTCCAGTTCTGAAACCATATTGAAATTTTGACAAAATATTATATTTGTCTAGAAATCCTACTATGCGCTTTTTAAGTATTTTTTCCATAATCTTTGCTATATTTGATATTAAAGATATTGGTCTATAATTATTAACTCTTATTCTCTCGCCACTTTTGTGTAGAGGTTTGATTACTCCTAGTTTTAAAATGTCAGGAAAACAGCCATACTCAAAACATTTATTGACAATATAAGAGATTGTTTGAATACACTAAATATAGGAGAAGATATCGAGTCAATCTGGTCGTTCAGCAAGATATCTTTTGCATTATTATTGAGTTTAAAAATTTCTAATGATTCTAAGTAAGTAAGTTTGGTTCCTTTCGGTAATTTGTGCATGATTTGAAAATTATCTATTTGTGGAAATGGGTGGTGGTTTTCACGGCAATGATTTGAAAACGTTGAATCCGTTTTATTTTTCATATACATATGTATCATACATATACTCCTTTACATACAGGACAAATCAACTTATAAACTCCTGAACTTTCAAATTTCAGGAGTTTATAAGTTGATTTGTCCTGTATGTAAAGGAGTATATAGGTATAGGTCAAACTGGTCGATCGTTTAAGACAAGATTTAAAGAACACCAACAATCTTTTTTGAAAAATAAAACGGATTCAACGTTTTCAAATCATTGCCGTGAAAACAACCACCCATATCCACAAATAGTTAATTTTCAAATCATGCACAAATTACCGAAAGGAACTAAACTTACTTACTTAGAATCATTAGAAATTTTTAAACTCAATCATAATGCAAAAGATATCTTGCTGAACGACCAGATTGACTTGATATCTTCTCCTATATTTAGTGTATTCAAACAATAACGACTTTTCTAAGAACATTGTATTATACCAATTTGGGAAATTCACTGGATTAGCCCTTCTTGAAATATGTTCCTCTTGTCTATTTAGGTACCTGCAATAATTCTTTCCCACCCGTAAGCGCAAATCTATAATTCTGTTCAGTTATTAACTCAATCTGCCCGATGATGGTCTAGTGACCGAAATTGCAATCGCAGTGTTAAATTTTTCAAAATATTTTGTGATAATAAACGTAGTAAATTCAAATTTAGTTTTGTTCACCATGTTAAATTTACACTAAGGAAAGGTAAATGGGAACTGTTTAACGATGTAAGAGAGAGAGAGAGAGAGAGAGAGAGAGAGAGAGAGTAGTGATATATTAAGGTACTTACAAGAAGATCCATTCATCCCCGGAAAAATATGAAATATAAAATAAAATTTATGGGTAATTATACGCATACAAGAAATACACTAACAGCAATAAAATATACCGAGTTATTTTGACGTATCCATGGATACCAATTACAAAATTTGTTTAAAATTTAATTGTGTCACTTTTTCTGTTCATTAGGTTTGTAGCACCTAATGATGAACGGGTTCGCATCTAAATGATATAGAAAATATAAATAAATAAAAAATTTGAGTAATTAATCAAACAATACTTATATATTATGAAGGAAAACTTCGTATTTATATATATATATATATATATATATATATATATATATATATATATTTATATATTATATATATATATATATATATATATATATATATATATATATATATATATATATATTATGTATCTATATATTCATAAGTAGATTATTGTTTCGTCAACACTGTGACTTCATCTTGTACTGAAATTGTGATATACAAAATAACTGTATTAATATAACAAACGTAGAGTAATGTAAACATAGAATACATCAGTGCACTAGTAACTTGAAATACAAACAAACATAAGGCAATATAAACATATAAATACAAATAATATACACATACACCAAATGTAATCAGATATTCAAAATCGAATCAAGAAAAGTTATTCAGTCAAATTTACATGCATATTACACATTTTTTTCAACAGGGGTGAGAGTTTTCCAATAGTTTTCCAACTTTGTGAATGAGCAGATTGATTTGAAGTCTCACCCCATTAAGTATGTGCTTGTGAATTTCTCCGAGTGAATTTCATTAATTTTGTTTTGAACGTTTGATAATTATCGATGTTTTATAAATTTTTTATGTGTATAGTATGTGTATGTATATGTTCATATGAGTACATATTTCCTCATGTTTGATTGTATCTCAAGGCATTTATGCACTGATTTATTATTCTATATTCACATTGTGTGTTATATGAATACAGTGTTTTTGTATACCACAATTTCAGTACAAGATGAAGTCACAACGTTGACAGAAGTATAGTCAACTTATATATTTTATCTATCTATGTGAGGTGTTATTTTAATTATTTTACTATAATATATATATATATATATATATATATATATATATATATATATATATATGTAAACTTTTATTAGTTGGAGTTACAAAAGGTTATATTTAAGGTAGAAAAAATTTCTAAATGTAGAGCAAAATATGTGATTTTTTAATTTAGATAGTAAACTGAATAGGAGAAAAACTCAAAGAATACTTGAAACGTAAATATTGAACCACAACCTGCCTGACAATTCTATCTTGCGTGGAAATTTTAAGAAAGCGGAAGATCAACATCTATAAAAATAAAGCGATGATATATGACAAATAAAATGAAGATTAAAGGTAGTGCCAAATTTCACGGTATTGCAATGGAGTCAATACCCTTTATTCGTGTAAACATTCAATTCCAACAGTTTCATTTCGAGAAATTGCATCCTATGCCAATCTCTTGATGATTCTTTGATTGAAATATTTCTTTTTTTTTATATTGAAAAACTTATATTATGCTTCTCAGGAACACTTTTTATTGTATCGGAAGGCCAAATGGGTAAAATGCTTCTCTGTCAATGTGTGAGTAATATTCCATCAGAATCAACAAAGACTAGCTGCTATTTTTAGTTATCTATACTTTAATCACATTCAGTAGAAGGTAGTTTACGTTGTTTTAAAATTTTGTTTTTGTCACAAATCTTTTACTTGTCAAACGAATTTCAACAAACATCAAGTAAGAAATTTCTCGTTCCATTTGGAAATGTGGCTATATTTTATTCAAACATCGGCTTTTTAATGTCAGATGTGTGAATTTCAATATGAATTTAATTTCATCCATAATGTTTTTAAAAATTATGAAAACGAGGTTTCATTGCGAAGAATTAAATAGTATTATTGATGTAGTAATCATCTGCCCAATTAAATCATTGTTATCTGCTTATTCCACATAATTTTTTGAGAATCTTATTGTCGTTTTATCTTCCATAAAGAATTTCTGTCATCTCTCAAACATAATCTCAAACTAAATTTACATAATTATGCCATGGAATCTATGGCATATATGGAATATATGCAATAGATGTTCTGTTCTATTTATTCTCATGAATATCAATCTTCTATTTCCCCAGATTTTCCTCGTGTTCCTTGAGTTTGGTTAAAACTAGCCATGATTTCAATTCACACATTACTTTGAGAAGATACAAGTAACAAATAATTTATGGAATTTTCATTATGTTAATTTAGCTTTTCTGTATCAAGTAATGTAGGTGAAAATGGTTTCTTCACATTCATTGAAATCATTATATTCAATATAAAACAAAAATTTCTATGAAGATTGAAATATATAGTAATATGTAAATAAAAGTATGTAATAACAAAGTTTATATATTCATTTATTTTTTCTTAATTTTTTGCATTTACTCCCTTTCTTTTCAAAATTGGTTTCATACTAACACTGTACAAAAACTTATTTGTTTAATCATTAAAACCACTGATAAAAGCAATGATTAAGAGATGCTTTTCATTTACAAATTCGTTGATTTATATGAATTTATGAACTTTCATTTCATTCGACTAAAATATTCAATCAAGTAAAACTACATTTTTCATGTGTGCGTACAAAGTACACATGTCAGAAGTGAAACTTCTTTGTCAAACTAATTTTTTGAGAGAATTTATAAAATATTTTCAATTTATATTTTATGAAAAATAGTATATTAAATTCTCAAATGACAAGTAGCAAATCAAAATGCCACATGTTATTTCTAAATATTAAAACTTCCTGCGTTTACTGTAGTAGAAGAATTGCCATCTAAAGTTCTAATATTCAACTACTAAACGAATACATCAACCAAGCGTGTATTTTTTCTCGATCTCGCTTTCTCTCACGTGCTCTCCTCATGCTTACGCTCCATAACTATGTGCTTCATGCTACGTTCGCCATTTCTCACTCTCTCTCAATTGGTCTCAATCGCTCTTTCCCTCTTCTTGTACAGAAACGTCACATCCGTTTCATACGTAAGAATTTTACCCTCATGCGCGCAAAGGAGTTTCACTTCAAAAATAATTTTTTTTCTGTATACAACGAAGATATTTATATTAAATTGAAATGGCATTTACTTGTTGAAAATAATGGTTATTCGTCCAATATGATTGACAGTCTCATTCAAAGGAAAAAATACAAAATGGCAATTTCAGAAGATTACCCACTTAAATCCGAGAAAAGTACAGTCTATAACAGTTTAACATTCTTGGGTAAATCTTCCGAGAACCTGAAATTGTTTCTTCATAAACAAAATTTCAAATTTACATATAAAACCAACAATAGCATTGGAAAATTTATTAAAAACAACAAATCAAAAATCCATAGAGATGAACGTACGGGTGTTTATAGACTCAACTGTAACGATTGTGAAAAATTCTATATAGGACGTACAATTAGAAATTTCAAAACTCGAATACACGAACACCAACGTAGCTATATTAAGCAGAAAACGGACTCTAATTATGCGTGTCATCTTATTCAAGAAAACCATACCTTTAATAATAATTATAATATATTACAGTTAGAAAATAGTCTCCACAAAATCAAATAATGGGTATCCCTATACATCAATAAGTATAAAAATTCCGGAAACCTAGTTAACGACCAAATTGAAGTAAACCCTTCTCTTCTTAATTTGTTCAATGTACCTACCAATAGCTCTGAATGAATTGCTTATTGTTATTTAGTTTCTCTAAGAACCCCTGTGTTATGTTCAATTTTTCGTATAAATAGATTGTTTTGTAATACCCTAATTTAGTACGAGATGAAGTCAATGTTATGACGAAACGCGTTTACTCATTAGATTTTATTTAAACCTGTGAAAAGTTAGTTTTTTGTTTCTTTATGAAGTTATAAAGATATTTATATTGTGTAAAAATTTCGTTCACTTTCCGATCTGAATTAATGCAAATCTCATAGACCAAATCACCATGGTGAATGAAAATAATACAGATCCTAGAACAGTGCCTTGAGATAACCTTTCAAATCAACTTAGAGACTTATTTCAGCCTGAGATAACACGTCAACTGCACTGAAAAATTCAAAGGACGCAAAGAAATATAGATAGCCAACTCTTTTCTTTCTAAATGTAGGTATAAATTCACATTACTGAAACAGCTGGTGAAATTCCAATTCTCGAAATAATTATTTCACAAAAAAGATCAATGTTAACCCCACAATTTTAAATTTCCTCTATTTTATTCAGAGTTTTTCAATAAGTACACTCTAAACATTTAACAGAATGAGAAAATCTTTTTGTTCAAGTACTCTCGCCATTATTATTTATTTTGTGCTGATATTTTATATCAGCACTTAAATTATAACGTTTATGAATAATTATCACCGAAAGATTCCGTTAAGTGTGTATCAACTTTTTAATCCAGGTTATTAAAATCTACGATTTCATTTTTCATCAGCATTTTCAATGCTGGGGGGTGGGGGGGGGGGGGGGTGGGGGGGGGGGGGGGTGGGGGGGGGGGGGGGTGGGGGGGGGGGGGGGTGGGGGGGGGGGGGGGTGGGGGGGGGGGGAGTAGACTATAGGTTGAGTTGGAATTCGCATATTAACTATATATTAATCAAAATAAAATAAAAATTTGGTTTTTTTAATATTTTTTAAGTTATCAAAAATAATGCAAACATAAGACGTTAATGATAGTCTATTACACTTTATTTAATAGTGTGCTCAACTATGGTATAATAGCTAGGGGTGGAGCTTATTCCACGCAAATCTCTTTGCTGCAAAGAAGGCAGAATAGAATTTTAAAAATAATCAACAAAAAAAACTTCAATTATGAAAATCAACCTTGCACAATAGAACAACAATTTTCACTTGAATATCTACCATATCATTATGTAACTTTATCAGAATTATGTTCAAAATCAACAAGTGCAACTAGAAATAAATCTATACAATTGCCAAAAAAAAAACATTAAAAATAAGTAAAAAAAGATCTTATATCAAAGCTATCCTAGTCTTTAATGCATTACCTAATGAACTAAAGAATATTGAAAATAAAAAAGCAGCTAAAAGAATATATTAGACGTAATAATATTTAATTGTGCATCAGGTGACGACTGTGATACAAACTAAAGAAGATTTTTAGAAAATATTTAAGGCCTAGTTTTTTAAGTTACTTAGAGTTAATTATATTAGTTTTTAGTTTAGTTTTAATTACCGGCCTCACGCACAGGTAACTTTGATTACCTCTGTGAGGATATACTATTTATATTAGTCTTAAGCTATGTATTTTGTATATTTTTTTTTTATAAAAAACTGGTAATAAATACAATACAATACAAGTTGACCATGATCAATTTAATATACTTTATAAAGTGAATAAGGAAAAATCTTCAGCGCACTCTCGTGAGTATATCCAGAATTTTTGAGAACACTAAATTAGCTTGCCTTGAAACCACACACGCCACAGTTCCAGAGTAGACATTTCATGTCAGGAAATATGTATTCTCGCGACGGGATTCTACATTTTTGATCTGAGCGGTGAATTATTGGTTTCCAATATCCTTGGTGGAGGAAGCTCTGGATACTCATCCAGATAGTAGTCCCGACCGCAATTTGTATTGGGGAACAATTAGAAATTTGGTAATTCACTTCGAGTCAAATGAACTGCACTGATCAGATCTAATAAAATCGAAACAGCTGTATGCAGATTTTGAGTCAAGAATTAAATCTTATTTACACGATGAAGGTTGCAACTTTGGGGTAATAGGGTTGAAAGTTTGTAAGTTGGTATTTTCGAAAGGTATACTGGATGGTGTTTGGTTTCGGTTCGAATTTGTTGGGGGGGTTGACCCCCTGGAGGAAGAAATAACTCTTGTTTACATGATAAAGGCCTAATTTTGGAGCAATAGGATTGAAAGTTTGTGAGTAGGTAGTTTCTTATCGTGGATACCGCGAGGGACATGGGGGTTAGTGCCTACCTGGTGGCCACCGTGGAGAGATATTTCAGTCGCAGATATGTGAACATGGGATCGGTGAGGAGGAGGTGCACGATGGGGGTCCCACAAGGGTCAGTTCTCGGACCGACTCTGTGGAACGTTGCCTACAATGGGATACTTGGGTTGCCCTACGGAGACGGGGTCTCAGTAACGGCCCACGCAGACGACCTCCTCCTTGTCGTGGAGGGAAAGGATGCCCGAGAGGTGTCTGAGAGGGTAACCTCTTCGGTTCACGCGGCCAAGGGCGGCAAATACCATAAGCTTTAACATCTTGGGAGAAGAAATGGTTCCCGCAAAGTCAATAAAGTATCTGGGAGTAGAGATAGAGAAAAACCTATCCTTTGCGGGGCACATACGACACTTGGTGGCTAGAGCGGCGGAGAAGATGGGAGCGCTGCAGCGCATTCTCCCTAATGTGAGGGGGCCCCTGTACGAGAAGAGGAGAGTGCTGTGCACAGCACGATGCTTTACGCGGCCCCGGTGTGGAGGGGGGCGCTGAAAACAAAAAGGCATCTAGAAGCGTGTGTGTCTGCGCAGAGGAGGAGCCTTCTCAGAGTGACGTCGGGGTATCGCACCGTCTCTGCGGAGGCGGTTCAGGTGATAGCGGGCCACCCGCCCATTGACCTGATGGCGGCAGAGGCCAGCTTCCTGTACACTGTTGGAGGAAGACTAGCGGGCAACAGGAGGATGGCCAGAAAAAGGACCCTGATCAAATGGCAGGAGTGCTGGAGAGTGCTGCAGGGCAAGGCGACATGGACCAAGCGCCTTATTGGGGATCTTCGCCCCTGGATAGCCTGCTCCTTTGCTAGGTCCAACTACTTCTTTATCCAGTTCCTGACCGGACATGGCTCTTTCGGTACCTTCACCGCAAGGATTGGAAAGACCCCAACAGACTTGTGTGGGGAATGCAAGGTTCCGGACAGGCCGGAACACACGATATGGGCCTGTGTGAGATGGGTACGGCACCGAGCGGGCATTTCCCGGTACCTAGGTTATTTCCCAGAGGTGGAGGAAATCATCGGTGTGATGACGGAAAGGAAGGAGGCTTGGGACTATATTTTCAGTGTCATTACCCTAATAATGTCTGAAAAAGAAAAAGAGGACAGGATGAGAGAAAATAGCGTACCAACGGCAGAGTCTGGAACATCCGAAGACTCGGAATAGTTTCCTGCACGCTCAGCTGCTGACGGTATAAACTTTTGTTTAATTTCTGGCAGTTGAGGCGTCTTGTGTTTTACGGGAAACACGGAGAGGGGTTTTTAGTCAGTCGGAAACTTCCAACAGCCATCCCGACATACTCTAGCCTACATTTCTAGAGATCTGTCTACAGATTTTCCCCTCTCCACAAAAAAAAGGTAGTTTCTTATGATATATTGGATGGAATTGGTTTTGGTGCGAATTTGTTGGGGATAGACCCCCCAAGGAAGGAAATAAATCTAGTTTACACAATAGAAGGCGCAATTTTGGGAACAGAGGGTTTAAACTTTGTAGGTAGGTAGTTTCGTATGATATCTTGTATAGTATTTATTTCGATGTGAATTAGTTGGGGGGTTAACTCCCGGAGGAGGAAATAAATCTTGTTCACGCGATGAAGGGCGCAATTTTATAGCAATAGGGTTGAAAGTTTGTAAGTAGGTAGTTTCTTATGATATCTTGGATGCGATGGTTTTGGAACGAATTGGTCGGTTGACCCCCCGGGGAGGAAATAAGTATTGTTCACACATTAGCGGGCAATTTTTTTTGGATTTGGAACAAAAATCATGAATGAATGAATAAATTTTTCAAACTGGATAAGTTATGAAAACCTGATTTCCTAATGCATCTCGCTGCGATAGAGTTTTTTTTAATTATCGAAGAATTTTCCTTGTTCAATTTATGTGGTATATCAAATTGACCATGGTCAACTTGTAAAATTTTCATGATTTGATATGTAAGAGAGAGAGAGAGAAACGTTTATTAATGGCCATCGACCTGGGGTCCTTCAGCCTATAACAGCATATACTATTTTAATTTAAACATAAAAAAGAAAAAAAAATTATTATAAATTTTCTAGTATTTTAAATAGAGTCTGTGTAGGATATCTTCTGGATGTTGTATAATGTTCTTCATTTTGATAGAGGTCAGCTATGTCATCTAGCGCTTTAAGTTTGTTGAAAAACTTTTTGTTGAGAACATTAAATCTAGAATCAATCGGTTCAATCCTGGTTCTTGAATACAACATTTGGTTAGTCGGGTTGTGTAAAATATTGTTGGGGTGTCTGATTCTTGTAATAATCCTTAGTGCTGTTGTCTCTGCCACTTTGAGATTTTTCATTGCTGGAGTTCTACAGTTAACATATATTGGGTGTGCATATTCAATTAAGGGTCGGCAGATGCTTTTATAAATTTTTGTGGCATTTTGTATGCTTATACCTTGATTTTTATAGATATTAGTTTGGCAAAATATTTGGCTCTAGTGATAGTTCTCTTTTTTGCTGTATTCGTCTGTAGATTGAAATTTAATTTACGAGTATTATCAATCTGCACACCCAATGATATGTAATATTTCTTCTTCCAAGTAAACAAATATCAGAGGGAATTTTATATTGAAGTTAGATTTGATTATTTATTATAGATTACGTATGATTTTGAAGTGGAGAATTGCTTATAATTTTCATCAATGTTCTTCTAGCTGTTCTTGTAATGATCGTTGGGGATTGGAATGAATAATTGAAATTATGCCTACTTCAAATAGTTATGATAACATAGTTATTCATTGTTCGCATTACATGTTTTCATGTGTTTATCATTATCAGGAAATATGTTACATTAAACATAGCTATATAATGTTTGTTCTACTAAATTCTAAATAAACTTTTCTCCCTTAAAAAGCTCATTTTTTTAAAATATTTTCTATTTTCTCTCGAGGTATTATATAAATCTTAATATCAACCCTTCTGCATTTTTGTTTCATTTAATTACTTCAAATGTTGTTAATTTATGTCGTTATGCCTGCTATTAAATTTATTATATACAGCAAGAGAAACTTCGTTCCAATCAGGTGTCTCATAAAACCTCTCATCTCTTTTTATTGCTATTTTCATAGTTGCCTGTCAAAATTATGTTTTTCAGATATTCCTCTGACTATTATTCAATTATAAGCTACTTACAAGAGTACTTAAGAAGTAATAATTAGGAGATAAGTGTTTCTCGGAATTCATCTCCGCCACTTAAATAGAGAATTATCATCTATAAAAATTTCTAGTTCTAATGAAGGTGTCAGTGGATCGATTGCTTACAGACGTTTTAATCAACAAATGGAACACTTTCTCCAAAACCAATCATGATGAGATTCTGTATTTGAATACTCTAGTTCCATAAAAAAGCACTTCGAACGCATACTCATTAATTCACATATACAAAGTATCATCGGATAGCATTATTAAAATAAAAATAAGGAAAAAGATATTAATATCTCAAAATCTATTATAGGGAGGAAATATTATATTATCTATTATAATATCACAAGAGCATCGAAAACAATCGATTATATTTCCGAGTCACGAGACGTATTTTGCGAAACATCCGTTTTGTTTAAATACGTCGAGTGACGAGGTCAGTATAACGATTATTTTCGATTGCTCGAGTGGTATTCGTTACGATCATATAACAAATAAGAAAAATTAATTTTTTTGACAAACGTCAAAACATCGTCAATATGAAAACATTCACATTTTGACACGAGGCGAAACACCAAAACGATTACACAGAACGAAAAACGTACGTGAATATAATGAATAAAACCATTGAGATAATGTATTCGGACATCAATTTTCAACCGATGCTCAAGTTCATTGATTCAATGTATTATTATTGATTGCTTGATGTTCAAGTGATTATATCAATCTCCGAGAGGCATTAATTTCATCACCTGGATTTCAAAACAAAGTACATTCTACTAATGACCATTGTGTATCAGTCAATCAACATCCAGCATGATATTAATGTTTTTTGTACATCAACCGATCACCTGCAGTCATTGAATTAAGGAATCCAGGACATTGACTCAATCAGCGATACATTGATTCTAAGCCATGCGCACAATGACTTTCGAACATCGTTCAATGTTCGAAGACGTTAATATAATGTAAAAATACATCAATCTGAGCATACTGGTTGCACCTTTTGTTTTCATAAATAAAATAGACTAGACTTATTATAATTATAAATATAAAATATATATATATATATATAATATATATATATATATATATATAGTTTATTATATATATATATATATATCTATATATATATAAATTTATATATATATAATATATATTATATATATATTTATATATAATCAGTATATATATAATATATATAATATATAATATATATATATATATATAACATATATATTATATATATATATATATATATATGTATATATATATATATATATATATATATGTATATAGTGACAGTATATAATTGCAAATAGGGAAAAAATGTCTATATATTATTGCTAATGCTCCAAGCATTATGATGGCACTGTCCGAGACGAGTACGTTGCCAAAAGATAACTACAAACAGACACAAAAGATTCATTGAATTGAATAATACAATTATTTTTCAAATATTGACATAAGATATGTGTTTTACTGTATACAATTCCGGATTAGCGCGAGGTTTTAAAAAAAAGTATTCAATAAACGACCAAAACATATACTTTCTGGAGAAAACCTTAAATGGAAACATAAATAATATTTAAACAACTATTAACAGCTCTTATAACATTTGAAAAACTTATATCTAATTCCATCGAAGTATGTATACTCTCCTTGAATTTTTGTTATATCTTCGCCAATTGCGAACACAAAAGATTGAAATTGAAGTTTTCTGCGAATTCAAAATGTATATCCATTCTTCCAATTTCTTGTGGTGTTTTTGCAAGATATAAAAATGAGTGCTGTAAGTGAAAATTTTTTGGTATGCATTTTTCCAGTAATATCGTTCTTTACAACTTTGTTGGTGGCTGCCTCATCTCGCCCATCTAGAAATAAAAATATATTATGGTCAAAAATGAAAAAGGTGAATTCCAGATTTTAGAAAACGGCTTTTCTTTTTCATTGGGACTCTACTTTTTAATGAAATGAGTATGTTATGAACTTTAAATGATGTTCACGAAATATGTATCAAATTATTCTCAAGCTGTCATTTGATTTCATAACAAATGAAAAAAGTGTTCTCTTTCAACCCTGACATAGAATAATAATATCAAGCTCTTTTTGAACTACTAATATTAGCATCACGGGGTGAACACCATTCACTGAAATACACAATCTACACAAGCAGATACTTACTTTCCTCGATATTTTCGATTTCCAATGGGCCTAGTAAATACTCAATCGCCTTGTCTTTGACATTGCCATTGAACAGAAATGCAATAATTTTTCACAGTTTTTGAGAAAAAAATTATCATTTTCGTTCTTCATGGTTGAGTCCATATCGATCTAGAAGTAAAGTTATAATAGTTAGTTGCAACTATAGCTATATTATATTGAATGTTATAGGCAATACATGAAATTATACAAGATAAAATTAAAAATCATGAAAAATATACTTGTTGACCATGGACAAATTAATATATTACATAAAGAGAACAAGGAAAATTCTTCAATGATTTAAAAAAAAACATACCTACGCCACAGTTGCAAAGTAGACATCTTATGTCAGAAAGTTTGTATTCTAGCGACGGGTTTCTGCATTTTCGATCTCAGCGGTGAATTGTTGGTTTCCAATATCTTTGGTGGGGGGCGCTCTGGGTTGTTATACTGATAGTTGTCCGACCATGATTTGTATTGAGGAAAAGTGAATACTGAATTAATATGAAGGTGCTTGGAATATTTCGGGGTCTACTTCAGATCCAGATTACACTTACAAGTATCGTCACAACCTGCAATAAATGATTATTTTTCAAGATGATGTTGAAATAGTGTAGACCGTCAAATTTTAGTGAATAGTAGATTTTTTGTAAATACAATTTTCTTTTCAGTAATTTACTGAATTTACAGGGGTATTTAGCAAAACAATGTATGAGCAAGTTCCATTATTGAGCATAACTATTTCTTATAGCAAAATTCATAGTAGTTCGCGAAATAATATAAAAATTGTTCAAAATGCAATATATTTATATATTTTTACTATAAGTGCTCGAAACACGCCATGTTTTCATTCTTTCGTCTCTTTCAACACTGTTCAGTGTAACTACTTATTTTTTTGAGATTGTATTCTGGCAAAAAATATTTTCGTAACTTTTATTCAAATGTTATAAAAAAACTAACAAGATTTAAAAAATACAGTTACTGTACTTACCTCCTTCTAAAGAAACTGCTTCCACAAAAATTTACTTATACACAAATAACACTTCACCGTTTGGCTGTTAGCGTTAGATAGATACTCGTATAGCGAATTAGGCGGAAATTTGGCATATTTACGTTGAGACGGTGGGGGTGCAGCCAGAAATTCATCAATCCATGATTCTTTCCGCGTTGTCCCAATGCTCTCGGACATTGACCGAATGACTTAATACATTAGGTGATGAATGCAGTGCATTGCTATGATGAACTATACATAGGTTAATGTTTTCAATCATTAATGTTATGCCTATTGAACATAGCTTTATTAAAAGAGGGATTATGACAATGTGTCGTGATGATTAAAGGTACATAGTATTAATCACTATGTGGTCATTAACTTGATGTATTTTTCACATTGCTCTGATGTAAATAACATTATAATGATGACTATTTTCATAAGATTCATGATTTAATTACATTATCATAATGACCTAGATTTCATTATAACAACAAAATCGTTGATTGATCAATCACAGCAATTCATTATTATCAATAAATTTTGGACATTGTCCTAATGAAAAATACGTTATGATAATGAATATGCGGTCAATCATTGGCAGTGATTGATATCAGGCTCATTATTATTTTCTGTGTATATCACGTCGTCAAGGGTATATTCACTTATCAATACGTAGTAGTTATGCAAAATTCACGGATTCTATTGGCTTATTCATACATGAGTTGTATAATCTGTTATAATATCACAACAGCATCGAAACTAATCGATTATACTTCCGAGCCACGAGACGTACTTTTCGAAACATCCACGAGAGCGCAGCTCGAGTGGTGTTTTAAGAAAATATGTCGAGTGACGAGGTCAGTATAATCGATTATTTTCGATTGCTCGAGTGGTATTCGTTACGATTATATAACGAATAAAAATATTAAGTTTTTTTGACAAACGTCGAAATACCGTCAATATGAAAATATTCACATTTTGACACGAGGCGAAACACCAAAACGATTATATCACGTCGTCAAGGGTATATTCACTTATCAATAAGTAGTAGTTAAATTCACGGATTCTATTGGCTTATTCATACATGAGTTATATAATCATTATAATAGACATGTTAGTAAATAAAATATTCAAAATGGATACAGTAAAACGAAGGAAACTATTTATGAAATTATGAAATACTATTTTTCTTTTCGAGAATTTTCTTCATTTACCGACTCCAAATCTTTGTTTGCTATTAATTGATTTTGAATGAGGTAATCTTAAAATTTCGAAATTATAAATTTTGAAGTAAAATCATTCTTCATTCAAATGTATTCAACAAATACTCTATCACAAAATTCATATTTTGTTACAAATTTTACGCTTTGGAACAATTTTCAGTCACTCAACACGTTGACTGCCATGTATATACAGGGTGTCCCAAATTCGAGGGTGACCATTGGGATCTCGGAAACTATAAGAGATACGAAGTCGGTTAAATTATGGCAAAGTTGCGCAATTCTATGAAGAATAAAATGCCGTTTTCAAATTTGAAAAATTCCGAATACTTCCGAAGATATTCGGAAAAAACCGAAATTTTGTAAAATGGGTTTTATTTTGTCCTCGCCTTATTTGAAGAGATATTTTAAAATAAATACCACTCTGTTATTGTCACCTTTCTTCCCTTATAATATAGTGCTATTAAATTTCAAACCCGACGTTTCGTTTCCGAGATACCATCATCAACTTTATTTTTTTAAATACGGACCTGGATTTTTTATTACGTTTTTTGGTAGCTTATTACCACCTTATAATTATTATATATATACCTCTGGATTATTTTCTCTGGGGATATTTAAAAAATCGTTTGTGCCGTGAAATACCATATGATATTAATCAATTGTGTCTTAATTTATATCGAGAAATACGATCAATTCCTGCTAGAGTCATTCAGCGGTCGATTTCAAGATTAAGAAGGCTGAGTGCAAAATGCATTGAAGCAGAAGGTCTTCAGTTTGAATATCTTTTATAATATTTGTTATATAATTTATTGTTGTTTTGGTTATTGCTGTTTTGTTTAAATAATTTTAAAGATTGCTAGCGTAAATTAAATTTGTTACATTAGATATTTTTTCATATATTTTTAAAATTTTTTAATTTTTGTGATACGTCATTGCTTTAAGGTGGTAATAAGCTACCAAAAAACGTAATAAAAAATCCAGGTCCGTATTTAAAAAAATAAAGTTGATGATGGTATCTCGGAAACGAAACGTCGGATTTGAAATTTAATAGCACTATATTATAAAGGAAGGAAGGTGACAATAACAAAGTGGTATTTATTTTAAAATATCTCTTCAAATAAGGCGAGGACAAAATAAAACTCATTTTACACAATTTCGGTTTTTTCCGAATATCTTTGGAAGTATTCGGAGTTTTTCAAATTTGAAAACGGCATTTTATTGGTCATAAAATTGCGCAACTTTGCCATAATTTAACCGACTTCGTATCTCTTATAGTTTCCGAGATCCCAATGGTCACCCTCGAATTTGGGACACCCCGTACATATTATGCACATTGGCAAGTCTCTGGACGCCGTGTGTATAGATTTTATACATGAACAGTGTTAAACTTCCAAGCCATGTGTATATGAATTCTGCATATATACTATACTTCTCTTATGTGGCACGGATTGCTACGGCGTACAATCAACCCATAGTAAAATAACAGGGTGATTTATTATATATTTTCAGAATTATAATTTTTTATTATAATTTCTGGATTGCTGCCATTGAAAAATATTTTTGAGTTTTTATGGGATAACGTATTGCATTATTTCTTTTGTAAGATACAAAAATTCATTCAGAAAGTATCGGTGATTTCACAAAATCGTTCACAAAAAATAAAAAATTCATTTCAGGGATTTGATACAGAAATAAACATAATAATTAGAAAATATCATTTTGACATCGACTTATATGATGTCTGAAAAAATATTCTATGCAGACTGGTGGTTTTTCAGGACAAGCTGTACATACGTAAATGACTTTTTTACTGTGTTTTGTATTCGTGCTTATGATATATGCACACGGCGTAGTATGAAAATCAAAATCAGACGCCGTGTGTATATATTTTATTCACAGCTCAATAAATCAAATTCATCTTATCAATCGATTCAATTATGATACAGAAATTGATACAAGTAGACAACAATCGATAATTCACAATAAAACTTTTCGGCGCACTGGACTCTATAGCAAATTCTGGCTCGGCAATCAACGTGTTAATATAATTTGCAATATCTCTATCGATTGGAAAAAAAAAAAAAGGAAACACACGTGTTTCATTCCTCCCTGAAGTATGTGTCAGGGAGGCGGGCAGCTTGAGTTTGGGATTAACTCCTTCAGCCAGATCAGAGAATACACTTGTATGTACAAGTGCATGAAGGATAGGTGAGACGGGATATTTATGGAACATAAGAAGTGTGGATAGGGTTCAGAGGATGAATACTGGCCCAGCATTCGCCTTATAAGTTTGCAAGCAGTGACTTACATTAACATGAGGAAACCTCTGAGAAAAACTCATGGCAGACCAGTCGACCCCGGGGTTTGAACCCGAGACCTCCCAAATACTAGCCAGCGTACCTAACATACTCGACTAACTAGCTTGGTCTATCGATTGATTGAAGATTAATTGAATTTATAAACTACGAATTGGCGAATGCGCTGGGCTCTAATTCAATATCGACATCATTGATTATTGAGTAATTATAACCGACAAAAGATTTATTGAAGATGTTCGTGAAATAACTCAAGAGCGATTTCTTGTGTTGTGATCGAAAATAATCTTCATTTTTCTGGTTTTAAAAAGATATTCGTAAAACATAAAAACGTTTTTATTTTTGGTTCTCACAGATAATTATCGATACCAGTTTTTCAATTCCGAAATAATTTTAAGTGTGTGTCATTTCTTCTATTAATATTGTTAATAATTTCGATCACCAACGTTTACTTTTGAAATTTTTCAACAGTAACAGTCTAAAAATGAAAAATCCAACAAATTCCAACATTATATATAATTATACAATAATATATATATAGGGTGATTCATTATTATGTGTGAATATTTAAACGGGAAAATTTTGAGCTCAAAATATGAAGATATAACCTAATTTGCTCATACAAAATATTTCTCCTTACTTATTTACAGGGTGTTTCATTTAAATTATTAAAAATGAATTTTGTTCATTACTCTAATGCTGCTTGATATTTCTTCATGATATAATGTTTATTTTACGTAATACATGCAATCGTATGAAAAAAAACACCGACATAACTCGTACATAAAAGTCAAAAGAATTGTACAGCCATATGTTCAACGTTAAATATCTCGAAAAATAGTGGCTCTAGCGTTACGAAAAGAGAGTGCCTTACTTACAGAAAAAATATTGGAGAATCGAAAAATTATACTAAAATGACAATTCTTCCAGTGGCGTAGAATTAAGGAATCGAGAACTTTTCCCGTGCCGCTGCCGTACGCCACTGGTGATAGCGAGAAAGTCTCCTTCACTATTATTTGATGTGTCCCAAACTACTTTAACTTACTACCAAATATCATAAAGAAATATCAAGCAGTATTGAAGTACTGAACAAAGTTCATTTTTAATAATCTAAATGAAACACCCTGTAAATCAGTAAGGACAAATATTTTGTATAAGCAAATTGGGTTAGATCTTCATATTTTTAGCTCAAAATTTTCCCGTTAAAATATTTACACATTAATGAATCACCCTATATATATATATATATATATATATATATATATATATATATATATATATATATATATATATATATATATATATATATATATATATATAAATATATATATATATATATATGAAATGGTAAAATCCCCATGTGAGTTCATATTTAATAAGTTAGAAAAGAAAACACAACTCTCACAACTCCAAAGGTTTTGAATGTTTATTCAATTGCTACTAGTTTCGCGAAATTTTTCTTCGCATCCTCAGGCAACAGATGGAGTGGACCACAGGGGTCAAGCTTAAGACATGTCAAATTTTTCTCGTGTCAAAAATTTTAATATGAACAATATGAAATGGAATCTTTGGACGGATACAATACTTGGTCATTTAAATATAAAAAATAAAAATTAATAAATACAAGCATATACAATATACAAATAATAATGACATTCACATACGGACATTAGTTTCTAAGATTTTACTAATGTCCGTATGTGAATGTCAT